>JAWQEG010004084.1:55000-57500 GCA_033782935.1 Petrolisthes cinctipes
AGGTTAGGTTAGGTTTGAGGTTAGGTTAGGTTAGGTTAGGTTTGAGGTTAGGTTAGGTTAGGTTAGATTTGAGGTTAGGTTAGGTTAGGTTAGGTTTGAGGTTAGGTTAGGTTAGGTTTGAGGTTAGGTTAGGTTAGGTTTGAGGTTAGGTTAGGTTAGGTTAGGTTTGAGGTTAGGTTAGGTTAGGTTAGGTTTGAGGTTTGGTTAGGTTAGGTTAGGTTTGAGGTTAGGTTAGGTTAGGTTAGTTTGAGGTTAGGTTAGGTTAGGTTTGACGTTAGGTTAGGTTAGGTTAGGTTTGAGGTTAGATTAGGTTAGGTTAGGTTTGAGGTTAGGTTAGGTTAGGTTTGAGGTTAGGTTAGATTAGGTTTGGTTTGAGGTTAGGTTAGGTTAGGTAAGGTTTGAGATTAGGTTAGGTTAGGTTAGGTTTAAGGTTAGGTTAGGTTAGGTTTGAGGTTAAGTTAGGTTAGGTTTGAGGTTAGGTTAGGTTAGGTTTGAGGTTAGGTTAGGTTTGAGGTTAGGTTTGGTTAGGTTAGGTTTGAGGTTAGGTTAGGTTAGGTTAGGTTAGGTTTGAGGTTAGGTTAGGTTAGGTTTGAGGTTAGGTTAGGTTAGGTTAGGTTTGAAGTTAGGTTAGGTTAAGTTAGGTTCGAGGTAAGGTTTTGTTAGGTTAGGTTTGAGGTTAGGTTTGGTTAGGTTTGAGGTTAGGTTAGGTTAGGTTAGGTTCGAGGTTTGGTTAGGTTAGGTTAGGTTCGAGGTTAGGTTAGGTTAGGTTAGGTTCGAGGTTAGGTTAGGTTAGGTTAGGTTCGAGGTTAGGTTAGGTTAAGTTAGGTTCGAGGTAAGGTTTTGTTAGGTTAGGTTTGAGGTTAGGTTAGGTTAGGTTTGAGGTTAGGTTAGGTTAGGTTAGGTTTGAGGTTAGGTTAGGTTAGGTTTGAGGTTAGGTTAGGTTAGGTTTAAAGTTAGGTTAGGTTAAGTTTGAGGTTAGGTTAGGTTAGGTTTGGTTAGGTTAGGTTAGGTTAGGTTAGGTTAGGTTAGGTTAGGTTTGAGGTTAGGTTAGGTTAGGTTAGGTTTGAGGTTAGGTTAGGTTAGGTTTGAGGTTAGGTTAGGTTTGGTTTGAGGTTAGGTTAGGTTAGGTTTGAGGTTAGGTTAGGTTAGGTTTGAGGTTAGGTTAGGTTAGGTTTGAGGTTAGGGTAGGTTAGGTTAGGTTTGAGGTTAGGTTAGGTTAGGTTAGGTTTGAGGTTAGGTTAGGTTAGGCTCGAGGTTAGGTTAGGTTAGGTTAGGTTCGAGGTTAGGTTAGGTTAGGTTAGGTTTGAGGTTAGGTTAGGTTAGGTTAGGTTTGAGGTTAGGTTAGGTTAGGTTAGGTTTGAGATTAGGTTAGGTTAGGTTAGGTTTGAGGTTAGGTTAGGTTAGGTTTGAGGTTAGGTTAGGTTAGGTTTGAGGTTAGGTTAGGTTAGGTTTGAGGTTAGGTTAGGTTAGGTTAGGTTTGAGGTTAGGTTAGGTTAGGTAAGGTTTGAGATTAGGTTAGGTTAGGTTAGGTTTGAGGTTAGGTTAGGTTAGGTTTGAGGTTAGGTTAGGTTAGGTTTGAGGTTAGGTTAGGTTTGAGGTTAGGTTTGGTTAGGTTAGGTTTGAGGTTAGGTTAGGTTAGGTTAGGTTTGAGGTTAGGTTAGGTTAGGTTAGGTTTGAGGTTAGGTTAGGTTAGGTTAGGTTTGAGGTTAGGTTAGGTTAGGTTTAAGGTTAGGTTAGGTTAGGTTAGGTTTGAGGTTTGGTTAGGTTAGGTTAGGTTTGAGGTTAGGTTAGGTTAGGTTAGGTTTGAGGTTAGGTTAGGTTAGGTTAGGTTTGAGGTTAGGTTAGGTTAGGTTAGGTTTGAGGTTAGGTTAGGTTTGAGGTTAGGTTAGGTTAGGTTAGGTTTGAGGTTAGGTTAGGTTAGGTTAGGTTTGAGGTTAGGTTAGGTTAGGTTAGGTTTGAGGTTAGGTTAGGTTAGGTTAGGTTTGAGGTTAGGTTAGGTTAGGTTTGAGGTTAGGTTAGGTTAGGTTTGAGGTTAGGTTAGGTTAGGTTAGGTTTGAAGTTAGGTTAGGTTAGGTTTGAGGTTAGGTTAGGTTAGGTTAGGTTTGAGGTTAGGTTAGGTTGGGTTAGGTTAGGTTTGTGGTTACGTGAGGTTAGGTTTGAGGTTATGTGAGGTTAGGTTTGAGGTTATGTGAGGTTAGGTTTGAGGATATGTGAGGTTAGGTTTGAGTTTATGTGAGGTTAGGTTTGAGGTTATGTGAGGTTAGGTTTGAGGTTATGTGAGGTTAGGTTTGAGGTTATGTGAGGTTAGGTTTGAGGTTATGTGAGGTTAGGTTTGAGGTTATGTGAGGTTAGGTTTAAAGTTATGTGAGGTTAGGTTTGAGGTTATGTGAGGTTAGGTTTGAGGTTATGTGAGGTTAGGTTTGAGGTTATGTGAGGTTAGGTTTGAAGTTATGTGAGGCTAGGTTTGAGGTTATGTGAGGTTAGGTTTGAGGTTATGTGA
>JAWQEG010004084.1:67500-70000 GCA_033782935.1 Petrolisthes cinctipes
GTTAGGTTTGATGTTAGGTTAGGTTTGGTTAGGTTTGAGGTTATGTTAGGTTAGGTTAGGTTTGAGATTAGGTTAGGTTAGGTTAGGTTTGAGGTTAGGTTAGGTTAGGTTTGAGGTTAGGTTAGGTTAGGTTAGGTTTGAGGTTAGGTTAGGTTTGAGGTTAGGTTAGGTTAGGTTTGAGGTTAGGTTAGGTTAGGTTAGGTTTGAGGGTAGGTTAGGTTAGGTTAGGTTTTAGGTTAGGTTAGGTTAGGTTAGGTTTGAGGTTAGGTTAGGTTAGGTTTAAGGTTAGGTTAGGTTAGGTTAGGTTTGAGGTTTGGTTAGGTTAGGTTAGGTTTGAGGTTAGGTTAGGTTAGGTTAGGTTTGAGGTTAGGTTAGGTTAGGTTAGGTTTGAGGTTAGGTTAAGTTAGGTTAGGTTTGAGGTTAGGTTAGGTTAGGTTAGGTTTGAGGTTAGGTTAGGTTAGGTTTGAGGTTAGGTTAGGTTAGGTTTGAGGTTAGGTTAGGTTAGGTTAGGTTTGAAGTTAGGTTAGGTTAGGTTTGAGGTTAGGTTAGGTTAGGTTAGGTTTGAGGTTAGGTTAGGTTGGGTTAGGTTAGGTTTGTGGTTAGGTGAGGTTAGGTTTGAGGTTATGTGAGGTTAGGTTTGAGGTTATGTGAGGTTAGGTTTGAGGATATGTGAGGTTAGGTTTGAGTTTATGTGAGGTTAGGTTTGAGGTTATGTGAGGTTAGGTTTGAGGTTATGTGAGGTTAGGTTTGAGGTTATGTGAGGTTAAGTTTGAGGTTATGTGAGGTTAGGGTTGAGGTTATGTGAGGTTAGGTTTAAAGTTATGTGAGGTTAGGTTTGAGGTTATGTGAGGTTAGGTTTGAGGTTATGTGAGGTTAGGTTTGAGGTTATGTGAGGTTAGGTTTGAAGTTATGTGAGGTTAGGTTTGAAGTTATGTGAGGTTAGGTTTGAGGTTATGTGAGGTTAGGTTTAAAGTTATGTGAGGTTAGGTTTGAGGTTATGTGAGGTTAGGTTTGAGGTTATGTGAGGTTAGGTTTGAGGTTATGTGAGGTTAGGTTTGAGGTTAGTTTAAGTTAGGTTAGGTTTGAGGTTAGGTTAGGTTTGAGGTTAGGTTAGGTTAGGTTATTTTTGAGGTTAGGTTAGGTTAGGTTAGGTTTGAGGTTAGGTTAGGTTAGGTTTGAGGTTAGGTTAGGTTAGGTTAGGTTTGAAGTTAGGTTAGGTTTGAGGTTAGGTTAGGTTAGGTTAGGTTTGAGGTTAGGTTTGGTTAGGTTAGGTTTGAGGTTAGGTTAGGTTAGGTTTAAGGTTAGGTTAGGTTAGGTTAGGTTTGAGGTTTGGTTAGGTTAGGTTAGGTTTGAGGTTAGGTTAGGTTAGGTTTGAGGTTAGGTTAGGTTAGGTTAGGTTTGAGGTTAGGTTAGGTTAGGTTAGGTTTGAGGTTAGGTTAGGTTAGGTTGGGTTTGAGGTTAGGTTAGGTTTGAGGTTAGGTTAGGTTAGGTTTGAGGTTAGGTTAGGTTAGGTTAGGTTTGAGGTTAGGTTAGGTTAGGTTAGGTTTGAGGTTTGGTTAGGTTAGGTTAGGTTTGAGGTTAGGTTAGGTTAGGTTAGGTTTGAGGTTAGGTTAGGTTAGGTTTGACGTTAGGTTAGGTTAGGTTAGGTTTGAGGTTAGGTTAGGTTAGGTTAGGTTTGAGGTTAGGTTAGGTTAGGTTTGAGGTTAGGTTTGGTTAGGTTAGGTTTGAGGTTAGGTTAGGTTAGGTAAGGTTTGAGATTAGGTTAGGTTAGGTTAGGTTTGAGGTTAGGTTAGGTTAGGTTTGAGGTTAGGTTAGGTTAGGTTTGAGGTTAGGTTAGGTTTGAGGTTAGGTTTGGTTAGGTTAGGTTTGAGGTTAGGTTAGGTTAGGTTAGTTTGAGGTTAGGTTAGGTTAGGTTAGGTTTGAGGTTAGGTTAGGTTAGGTTAGGTTTGAGGTTAGGTTAGGTTAGGTTTAAGATTAGTTTAGGTTAGGTTAGGTTTGAGGTTTGGTTAGGTTAGGTTAGGTTTGAGGTTAGGTTAGGTTAGGTTAGGTTTGAGGTTAGGTTAGGTTAGGTTAGGTTTGAGGTTAGGTTAGGTTAGGTTAGGTTTGAGGTTAGGTTAGGTTAGGTTAGGTTTGAGGTTAGGTTAGATTAGGTTTGAGGTTAGGTTAGGTTAGGTTTGAGGTTAGGTTAGGTTAGGTTAGGTTTGAAGTTAGGTTAGGTTAGGTTTGAGGTTAGGTTAGGTTAGGTTAGGTTTGAGGTTAGGTTAGGTTAGGTTAGGTTTGAGGTTAGGTTAGGTTAGGTTAGGTTTGAGGTTAGGTTAGGTTAGGTTAGGTTTGAGGTTAGGTTAGGTTAGGTTTGAGGTTAGGTTAGGTTAGGTCTGAGGTTAGGTTAGGTTAGGTTAGGTTTGAGGTTAGGTTAGGTTAGGTTAGGTTTGAGGTTTGGTTAGGTTAGGTTAGGTTTGAGGTTAGGTTAGGTTAGGTTAGGTTAGGTTAGGTTAGGTTA
>JAWQEG010004084.1:72500-80000 GCA_033782935.1 Petrolisthes cinctipes
ATGTGAGGTTAGGTTTGAGGTTATGTGAGGTTAGGTTTGAGGTTATGTGAGGTTAGGTTTGAGGTTATGTGAGGTTAGGTTTAAAGTTATGTGAGGTTAGGTTTGAGGTTATGTGAGGTTAGGTTTGAGGTTATGTGAGGTTAGGTTTGAGGTTATGTGAGGTTATGTTTGAAGTTATGTGAGGTTAGGTTTGAGGTTATGTGAGGTTAGGTTTGAGGTTATGTGAGGTTAGGTTTAAAGTTATGTGAGGTTAGGTTTGAGGTTATGTGAGGTTAGGTTTGAGGTTATGTGAGGTTAGGTTTGAGGTTATGTGAGGTTAGGTTTGAGGTTATGTGAGGTTAGGTTTGAGGTTAGTTTAAGTTAGGTTAGGTTTGAGGTTAGGTTAGGTTTGAGGTTAGGTTAGGTTAGGTTATTTTTGAGGTTAGGTTAGGTTAGGTTAGGTTTGAGGTTAGGTTAGGTTAGGTTTGAGGTTAGGTTAGGTTAGGTTAGGTTTGAGGTTAGGTTAGGTTTGAGGTTAGGTTAGGTTAGGTTAGGTTTGAGGTTAGGTTAGGTTAGGTTAGGTTTGAGGTTAGGTTAGGTTTGGTTAGGTTTGAGGTTAGGTTAGGTTAGGTTTAAGGTTAGGTTAGGTTAGGTTAGGTTTGAGGTTTGGTTAGGTTAGGTTAGGTTTGAGGTTAGGTTAGGTTAGGTTTGAGGTTAGGTTAGGTTAGGTTAGGTTTGAGGTTAGGTTAGGTTAGGTTAGGTTTGAAGTTAGGTTAGGTTAGGTTAGGTTTGAGGTTAGGTTAGGTTAGGTTTGAGGTTAGGTTAGGTTAGGTTTGAGGTTAGGTTAGGTTAGGTTAGGTTGAGGTTAGGTTAGGTTAGGTTAGGTTTGAGGTTTGGTTAGGTTAGGTTAGGTTTGAGGTTAGGTTAGGTTAGGTTAGGTTTGAGGTTAGGTTAGGTTAGGTTTGACGTTAGGTTAGGTTAGGTTAGGTTTGAGGTTAGGTTATGTTAGGTTAGGTTTGAGGTTAGGTTAGGTTAGGTTAGGTTTGAGGTTACGTTAGGTTAGGTTAGGTTTGAGATTAGGTTAGGTTAGGTTAGGTTTGAGGTTAGGTTAGGTTAGGTTTGAGGTTAGGTTAGGTTAGGTTAGGTTTGAGGTTAGGTTAGGTTTGAGGTTAGGTTAGGTTAGGTTAGGTTTGAGGTTAGGTTAGGTTTAAGGTTATGTGAGGTTAGGTTTGAGGTTATGTGAGGTTAGGTTTAAAGTTATGTGAGGTTAGGTTTGAGGTTATGTGAGGTTAGGTTTGAGGTTATGTGAGGTTAGGTTTGAGGTTATGTGAGGTTAGGTTTGAGGTTATGTGAGGTTAGGTTTGAGGTTATGTGAGGTTAGGTTTGAGGTTATGTGAGGTTAGGTTTGAAGTTATGTGAGGTTAGGTTTGAGGTTATGTGAGGTTAGGTTTGAGGTTATGTGAGGTTAGGTTTAAAGTTATGTGAGGTTAGGTTTGAGGTTATGTGAGGTTAGGTTTGAGGTTATGTGAGGTTAGGTTTGAGGTTATGTGAGGTTAGGTTTGAGGTTATGTGAGGTTAGGTTTGAGGTTATGTGAGGTTAGGTTTAAGGTTATGTGAGGTTAGGTTTGAGGTTATGTGAGGTTAGGTTTGAGGTTTTGTGAGGTTAGGTTTTAAGTGTTATGTGAGGTTAGGTTTGAGGTTATGTGAGGTTAGGTTTGAGGTTATGTGAGGTTAGGTTTGAGGTTATAACCTAACCTAACCGAACCTAACCTCAAACCTAACCTCACCTAACCTCAAACCTAACCTCACATAACCTCAAACCTAACCTCACATAACCTCAAACCTAACCTCACATAACTCAAACCTAACCTCACATAACTCAAACCTAACCTCACATAACCTCAAACCTAACCTCACATAACCTCAAACCTAACCTCACATAACTCAAACCTAACCTCACATAACCTCAAACCTAACCTCACATATCCTCAAACCTAACCTCACATAACCTCAAACCTAACCTCACATAACCTCAAACCTAACCTCACATAACCTCAAACCTAACCTCACATAACCTCAAACCTAACCTCACATAACATCAAACCCAACCTCACATAACTCAAACCTAACCTCACATAACTCAAACCTAACCTCACATAACTCAAACCTAACCTCACATAACCTCAAACTTAACCTCACATAACCTCAAAATTAACCTCACATAACCTCATACCTAACCTCACGTAACCTCAAACCTAACCTCACGTAACCTCAAACCTAACCTCACGTAACCTCAAACCTAACCTCACATAACCTCAAACCTAACCTCACGTAACCTCAAACCTAACCTCACATAACCTCAAACCTAACCTCACGTAACCTCAAACCTAACCTCACGTAACCTCAAACCTAACCTCACGTAACCTCAAACCTAACCTCACGTAACCTCAAACCTAACCTCACGTAACCTCAAACCTAACCTCATGTAGCCTCAAACCTAACCTCACGTAGCCTCAAACCCAACCTCACATAACTCAAACCTAACCTCACATAACTCAAACCTAACCTCACATAACTCAAACCTAACCTCACATAGCCTCAAACCTAACCTCACATAACCTCAAACCTAACCTCACATAACCTCAAACCTAACCTCACATAACCTCAAACCTAACCTCACATAACCTTAAACCTAACCTCACATAACCTCAAACCTAACCTCACATAACTCAAACCTAACCTCACATAACCTCAAACCTAACCTCACATAACCTCAAACCTAACCTCACATAACCTCAAACCTAACCTCACATAACCTCAAACCTAACCTCACATAACCTCAAACCTAACCTCACATAACCTCAAACCTAACCTCACATAACCTCAAACCTAACCTCACATAACCTCAAACCTAACCTCACATAACCTCAAACCTAACCTCACATAACCTTAAACCTAACCTCACATAACCTCAAACCTAACCTCACATAACCTCAAACCTAACCTCACATAACCTCAAACCTAACCTCACATAACATCAAACCTAACCTCACATAACCTCAAACCTAACCTCACATAACCTCAAACCTAACCTCACATAACTCAAACATAACCTCACATAACTCAAACCTAACCTCACATAATTATAACCTAACCTCACATAACCTCAAATCTAACCTCACATAACCTCAAACCTAACCTCACATAACATCAAACCTAACCTCACATAACATCAAACCTAACCTCACATAACCTCAAACCTAACCTCACATAACCTCAAACCTAACCTCATATAACCTCAAACCTAACCTCACATAACCTCAAACCTAACCTCACATAACATCAAACCTAACCTCACATAACTCAAACCTAACCTCACATAACTTAAACCTAACCTCACATAACCTCAAACCTAACCTCACTTAACCTCAAACCTAACCTCACATAACCTCAAACCTAACCTCACATAACCTCAAACCTAACCTCACATAACCTCAAACCTAACCTCACATAACTCAAACCTAACCTCACATAACTCAAACCTAACCTCACATAACCTCAAACCTAACCTCACATAACCTCAAACCTAACCTCACATAACCTCAAACTTAACCTCACATAACCTCAAACCTAACCTCACATAACCTCAAACCTAACCTCACATAAACTCAAACCTAACCTCACATAAACTCAAACCTAACCTCACATAACCTCAAACCTAACCTCACATAACCTCAAACCTAACCTCACATAACCTCAAACCTAACCTCACATAACCTCAAACCTAACCTTACATAACCTCAAACCTAACCTCACATAACCTCAAACCTAACCTCACATAACCTCAAACCTAACCTCACATAACATCAAACCTAACCTCACATAACACAAACCTAACCTCACATAACTCAAACCTAACCTCACATAGCCTCAAACCTAACCTCAAATAACCTCAAACGTAACCTCACATAACCTCAAACCTAACCTCACATAACCTCAAACATAACCTCACATAACCTCAAACCTAACCTCACATAACCTCAAACCTAACCTCATATAACCTCAAACCTAACCTCACATAACCTCAAACCTAACCTCACATAACCTCAAACCTAACCTCACATAACCTCAAACCTAACCTCACATAACATCAAACCTAACCTCACATAACCTCAAACCTAACCTCACATAACCTCAAACCTAACCTCACATAACCTCAAACCTAACCTCACATAACCTCAAACCTAACCTCACATAACCTCAAACCTAACCTCACATAACCTAAAACCTAACCTCAATATAACCTCAAACCTAACCTCACATAACCTCAAACCTAACCTCACATAACCTCAAACCTAACCTCACATAACCTCAAACCTAACCTCACATAACCTCAAACCTAACCTCACATAACCTCAAACCTAACCACACATAACCTCAAACCTAACCTCACATAACCTCAAACCTAACTTCACCTAACCTCAAACCTAACCTCACATAACCTCAAACCTAACCTCACGTAACCTAAAACCTAACCTCACGTAACCTCAAACCTAACCTCACATAACCTCAAACCTAACCTCACATAACCTCAAACCTAACCTCACATAACCTCAAACCTAACCTCACATAACCTCAAACCTAACCTCACATAACCTCAAACCTAACCTCACATAACCTCAAACCTAACCTCACATAACCTCAAACCTAACCTCACATAACTTTAAACCTAACCTCACATAACCTCAAACCTAACCTCACATAACCTTAAACCTAACCTCACATAACCTCAAACCTAACCTCACATAACCTCAAACCTAACCTCACATAACCTCAAACCTAACCTCACATAACCTCAAACCTAACCTCACATAACCTCAAACCTAACCTCACATAACTTTAAACCTAACCTCACATAACCTCAAATCTAACCTCACATAACCTCAAACCTAACCTCACATAACTTCAAACCTAACCTCACATAACCTCAAACCTAACCTCACATAACCTCAAACCTAACCTCACATAACCTCAAACCTAACCTCACATAACTTTAAACCTAACCTCACATAACCTCAAACCTAACCTCACATAACCTCAAACCTAACCTCACATAACCTCAAACCTAACCTCACATAACCTCAAACCTAACCTCACATAACCTCAAACCTAACCTCACATAAACTCAAACCTAACCTCACATATCCTCAAACCTAACCTCACATAACCTCAAACCTAACCTCACATAACCTCAAACCTAACCTCACCTAACCTCAAACCTAACCTAACCCAACCTAACCTAACCTCAAACCTAACCTAACCTAACCTCGGACCAAACCTAACCTAACCTAACCTCACCTAACCACAAACCTAACTTAACCCAACCTAACCTAACCTCAAACCTAACCTAACCTAACCTAACCTCAAACCTAACCTAACCTAACTTCAAACCTAACCTAACCTAACCTAACCTCAAACCTAACCTAACCTAACCTCAAACCTAACCTAACCTAACCTCAAACCTAACCTAACCTAACCTAACCTCAAACCTAACCTAACCTAACCTAACCTCAAACCTAACCTAACCTAACCTAACCTCAAACCTAACCTAACCTAACCTAACCTCAAACCTAACCTAACCTAACCAAACCTCAAACCTAACCTAACCTAACCTAACCTTAAACCTAACCTAACCTAACCTCAAACCTAACCTAACCTAACCTAACCTTAAACCTAACCTAACCTAACCTAACCTCAAACCTAACCTAACCTAACCTAACCTCAAACCTAACCTAACCTAACCTAACCTCAAACCTAACCTAACCTCAAACCTAACCTAACCTAACCTAACCTCAAACCTAACCTAACCTAACCTCAAACCTAACCTAACCTAACCTAATCTCAAACCTAACCTAACCTAACGTAACCTCAAACCTAACCTAACCTAACCTAACCTCAAACCTAACCTAACCTAACCTAACCTCAAACCTAACCTAACCTAACCTAACGTCAAACCTAACCTAACCTAACCTCAAACCTAACCTAACCTAACCTAACCCCAAACCTAACCTAACCTAACCAAACCTCAAACCTAACCTAACCTAACCTAACCTCAAACCTAACCTAACCTAACCTAACCTCAAACCTAACCTAACCTAACCTCAAACCTAACCTAACCTAACCTCAAACCTAACCTAACCTAACCTAACCTCAAACCTAACCTAACCTAACCTAACCTCAAAACTAACCTAACCTAACCTAACCTCAAACCTAACCTAACCTAACCTCAAACCTAACCTAACCTAACCAAACTTCAAACCTAACCTAACCTAACCTAACCTTAAACCTAACCTAACCTAACCTCAAACCTAACCTAACCTAACCTAACCTCAAACCTAACCTAACCTAACCTAACCTCAAACCTAACCTAACCTAACCTAACCTCAAACCTAACCTAACCTCAAACCTAACCTAACCTAACCTAACCTCAAACCTAACCTAACCTAACCTCAAACCTAACCTAACCTAACCTAACCTCAAAAATAACCTAACCTAACCTAACCTCAAACCTAACCTAACCTCAAACCTAACCTAACTTAAACTAACCTCAAACCTAACCTCACATAACCTCAAACCTAACCTCACATAACCTCAAACCTAACCTCACATAACCTCAAACCTAACCTCACATAACCTCAAACCTAACCTCACATAACTTTAAACCTAACCTCACATAACCTCAAACCTAACCTCACATAACCTCAAACCTAACCTCACATAACTTCAAACATAACCTCACATAACCTCAAACCTAACCTCACATAACCTCAAACCTAACCTCACATAACCTCAAACCTAACCTCACATAACTTTAAACCTAACCTCACATAACCTCAAACCTAACCTCACATAACCTCAAACCTAACCTCACATAACCTCAAACCTAACCTCACATAAACTCAAACCTAACCTCACATATCCTCAAAACTAACCTCACATAACCTCAAACCTAACCTCACATAACCTCAAACCTAACCTCACCTAACCACAAACCTAACCTAACCCAACCTAACCTAACCTCAAACCTAACCTAACCTAACCTAACCTCAAACCTAACCTAACCTAACTTCAAACCTAACCTAACCTAACCTAACCTCACACCTAACCTAACCTAACCTCAAACCTAACCTAACCTAACCTCAAACCTAACCTAACCTAACCTAACCTCAAACCTAACCTAACCTAACCTAACCTCAAACCTAACCTAACCTAACCTAACCTCAAACCTAACCTAACCTAACCTAACCTCAAACCTAACCTAACCTAACCAAACCTCAAACCTAACCTAACCTAACCTAACCTTAAACCTAACCTAACCTAACCTCAAACCTAACCTAACCTAACCTAACCTCAAACCTAACATAACCTAACCTAACCTCAAACCTAACCTAACCTAACCTAACCTCAAACCTAACTTAACCTAACCTAACCTCAATCCTAACCTAACCTCAAACCTAACCT
>JAWQEG010004084.1:82500-90000 GCA_033782935.1 Petrolisthes cinctipes
TCAAACCTAACCTAACCTAACCTAACCTCAAACCTAACCTAACCTAACCTAACCTCAAACCTAACCTAACCTAACCTAACCTCAAACCTAACCTAACCAAACCTAACCTCAAACCTAACCTAACCTCAAACCTAACCTAACCTAACCTCAAACCTAACCTAACCTAACCTCAAACCTAACCTTACCTAACCTAATCTCAAACCTTACCTAACCTAACCTAACCTCAAACCTAACCTAACCTAACCTAACCTCAAACCTAACCTAACCTAACCTCAAACCTAACCTAACCTAACCTAACCTCAAACCTAACCTAACCTAACCTAACGTCAAACCTAACCTAACCTAACCTCAAACCTAACCTAACCTAACCTAACCTCAAACCTAACCTAACCTAACCAAACCTCAAACCTAACCTAACCTAACCTAACCTCAAACCTAACCTAACCTAACCTAACCTCAAACCTAACCTA
Source organism: Petrolisthes cinctipes (assembly GCA_033782935.1). Lineage (NCBI taxonomy): Eukaryota > Metazoa > Arthropoda > Malacostraca > Decapoda > Porcellanidae > Petrolisthes > Petrolisthes cinctipes. The sequence continues at coordinate 82,971 of JAWQEG010004084.1, forward strand.
ACCTAACCTCAAACCTAACCTAACCTAACCTCAAACCTAACCTAACCTAACCTAACCTCAAACCTAACCTAACCTAACCTAACCTCAAACCTAACCTAACCTAACCTAACCTCAAACCTAACCTAACCTAACCTCAAACCTAACCTAACCTAACCAAACCTCAAACCTAACCTAACCTAACCTAACCTTAAACCTAACCTAACCTAACCTCAAACCTAACCTAACCTAACCTAACCTCAAACCTAACCTAACCTAACCTAACCACAAACCTAACCTAACCTAACCTAACCTCAAACCTAACCTAACTTCAAACCTAACCTAACCTAACCTAACCTCAAACCTAACCTAACCTAACCTCAAACCTAACCTAACCTAACCTAACCTCAAAAATAACCTAACCTAACCTAACCTCAAACCTAACCTAACCTCAAACCTAACCTAACTTAAACTAACCTCAAACCTAACCTCACATAACCTCAAACCTAACCTCACATAACCTCAAACCTAACCTCACATAACCTCAAACCTAACCTCACATAACCTCAAACCTAACCTCACATAACTTTAAACCTAACCTCACATAACCTCAAACCTAACCTCACATAACCTCAAACCTAACCTCACATAACTTCAAACCTAACCTCACATAACCTCAAACCTAACCTCACATAACCTCAAACCTAACCTCACATAACCTCAAACCTAACCTCACATAACTTTAAACCTAACCTCACATAACCTCAAACCTAACCTCACATAACCTCAAACTTAACCTCACATAACCTCAAACCTAACCTCACATAACCTCAAACCTAACCTCACATAACCTCAAACCTAACCTCACATAAACTCAAACCTAACCTCGCATATCCTCAAACCTAACCTCACATAACCTCAAACCTAACCTCACATAACCTCAAACCTAACCTCACCTAACCACAAACCTAACCTAACCCAACCTAACCTAACCTCAAACCTAACCTAACCTAACCTAACCTCAAACCTAACCTAACCTAACTTCAAACCTAACCTAACCTAACCTAACCTCAAACCTAACCTAACCTAACCTCAAACCTAACCTAACCTAACCTAACCTCAAACCTAACCTAACCTAACCTAACCTCAAACCTAACCTAACCTAACCTCAAACCTAACCTAACCTAACCAAACCTCAAACCTAACCTAACCTAACCTAACCTCAAACCTAACCTAACCTAACCTAACCTCAAACCTAACCTAACCAAACCTAACCTAAAACCTAACCTAACCTAACCTAATCTCAAACCTAACCTAACTTAACCTAACCTCAAACCTAACCTAACCTAACCTAACCTCAAACCTAACCTAACCTAACCTAACATCAAACCTAACCTAACCTAACCAAACCTCAAACCTAACCTAACCTAACCTAACCTTAAACCTAACCTAACCTAACCTCAAACCTAACCTAACCTAACCTAACCTAAAACCTAACCTAACCTAACCTACCCTCAAACCTAACCTAACCTAACCTAACCTCAAACCTAACCTAACCTAACCTCAAACCTAACCTAACCTCAAACCTAACCTAACCTAACCTAACCTCAAACCTAACCTAACCTAACCTCAAACCTAACCTAACCTAACCTAATCTCAAACCTAACCTAACCTAACCTAACCTCAAACCTAACCTAACCTAACCTAACATCAAACCTAACCTAACCTAACCTAACCTCAAACCTAACCTAACCTAACCTAATGTCAAACCTAACCTAACCTAACCTCAAACCTAACCTAACCTAACCTAACCTCAAACCTAACCTAACCTAACCAAACCTCAAACCTAACCTAACCTAACCTCAAACCTAACCTAACCTAACCTAACCTCAAACCTAACCTAACCTAACCTCAAACCTAACCTAACCTAACCTCAAACCTAACCTAACCTAACCTAACCTCAAACCTAACCTAACCTAACCTAACCTCAAACCTAACCTAACCTAACCTAACCTCAAACCTAACCTAACCTAACCTCAAACCTAACCTAACCTAACCAAACCTCAAACCTAACCTAACCTAACCTAACCTTAAACCTAACCTAACCTAACCTCAAACCTAACCTAACCTAACCTAACCTCAAACCTAACCTAACCTAACCTAACCTCAAACCTAACCTAACCTAACCTAACCTAAAACCTAACCTAACCTCAAACCTAACCTAACCTAACCTAACCTCAAACCTAACCTAACCTAACCTCAAACCTAACCTAACCTAACCTAACCTCAAAAATAACCTAACCTAACCTAACCTCAAACCTAACCTAACCTCAAACCTAACCTAACTTAAACTAACCTCAAACCTAACCTCACATAACCTCAAACCTAACCTCACATAACCTCAAACCTAACCTCACATAACCTCAAACCTAACCTCACATAACCTCAAACCTAACCTCACATAACTTTAAACCTAACCTCACATAACCTCAAACCTAACCTCACATAACCTCAAACCTAACCTCACATAACTTCAAACCTAACCTCACATAACCTCAAACCTAACCTCACATAACCTCAAACCTAACCTCACATAACCTCAAACCTAACCTCACATAACTTTAAACCTAACCTCACATAACCTCAAACCTAACCTCACATAACCTCAAACCTAACCTCACATAACCTCAAACCTAACCTCACATAACCTCAAACCTAACCTCACATAACCTCAAACCTAACCTCACATAAACTCAAACCTAACCTCACATATCCTCAAACCTAACCTAACATAACCTCAAACCTAACCTCACATAACCTCAAACCTAACCTCACCTAACCACAAACCTAACCTAACCCAACCTAACCTAACCTCAAACCTAACCTAACCTAACCTAACCTCAAACCTAACCTAACCTAACTTCAAACCTAACCTAAGCTAACCTCAAACCTAACCTAACCTAACCTCAAACCTAACCTAACCTAACCTCAAACCTAACCTAACCTAACCTAACCTCAAACCTAACCTAACCTAACCTAACCTCAAACCTAACCTAACCTAACCTAACCTCAAACCTAACCTAACCTAACCTAACCTCAAACCTAACCTAACCTCAAACCTAACCTAACCTAACCTAACCTCAAACCTAACCTAACCTAACCTCAAATCTAACCTAACCTAACCTAACCTCAAACCTAACCTAACCTAACCTAACCTAACCTCAAACCTAACCTCACCAAACCTCAAACCTAACCTCACCTAACCGCAAACCTAACCTCACCTAACCTCAAACCTAACATCACCTAACCTCAAACCTAACCTCACCTAACCTCAAACCTAACCTCACCTAACCTCAAACCTAACCTCACCTAACCTCTAACCAAACCTAACCCAACCTAACCTAACCTCAAACCTAACCTAACCTAACCTCAAATCTAACCTAACCTAACCTAACCTCAAACCTAACCTAACCTAACCTCAAACCTAACCTAACCTAACCTAACCTCAAACCTAACCTAACCTAACCTAACCTCAAACCTAACCTAACCTAACCTAACCTCAAACCTAACCTAACCTAACCTCAAACCTAAACTAACCTAACCTAACCTCAAACCTAACCTAACCTAACCTAACCTCAAACCTAACCTAACCTCAAACCTAACCTAACCTAACCTAACCTCAATCCTAACCAAACCTAACCTAACCTCAAACCTAACCTAACCTAACCTCAAACCTAACCTAACCTCAAACCTAACCTAACCTAACCTAACCTCAAACCTAACCAAACCTAACCTAACCTCAAACCTAACCTAACCTAACCTCAAACCTAACCTAACCTAACCTAACCTCAAACCTAACCTAACCTAACCTCAAACCTAGCCTAACCTATCCGCAAACCTATCCTAACCTAACCTCAAACCTAACCTAACCTAACCTAACCTCAAACCTAACCTAACCTCAAACCTAACCTAATCTAACCTAACCTCGAACCTAACCTAACCTAACCTAACCTCGAACCTAACCTAACCTAACCTAACCTCAAACCTAACCTAACCTAATCTCAAACCTAACCTAACCTAACCTAACCCAACCTCAAACCTAACCTAACCTAACCTCAAACCTAACCTAACCTAACCTCAAACCTAACCTAACCTAACATAACCTCAAACCTAACCTAACCTAACCTCAAACCTAAGCTAACCTAACCTCAAACCTAACCTAACCTAACCTCAAACCTAACCTAACCTAACCTAACCTCAAACCTAACCTAACCTAACCTAACCTCAAACCTAACATAACTTAACCTCAAACCTAACCTAACCTAACCTAACCTTAAACCTAACCTAACCTAACCACACCTAACCTAACTTTAAACCTAACCTAACCTAACCTCAAACCAAACCTAACCTAACCTAACCTCAAACCTAACCTAACCTAACCTCAAACCTAACCTAACCTAACCTAACCTCAAACCTAACCTAACCTAACCTAACCTTAAACCTAACATAACCTAACCTAACCTCACCTAACCTAACCTCAAACCTAACCTAACCTAACCTAACCTCAACCCTAACCTAACCTAACCTAACCTCAAACCTAACCTAACCTAACTTAACTCAAACCCAACCTAACCTAACCTCAAACCTAACCTAACCTAACCTAACCTAACCTCAAACCTAACCTAACCTAACCTAACCTCAAACCTAACCTAACCCAACCTAACCTCAAACCTAACCTAACCTAACCTAACCTCAAACGTAACCTAACCTCAAACCTAACCTAACCTAACCTAACCTAACCTCAAACCTAACCTAACCTAACCTAACCTCAAACCTAACCTAACATAACCTAACCTAACCTAACCTCAAACCTAACCTAACCTAACCTCAAACCTAACCTAACCTAACCTAACCTCAAACCTAACCTAACCTAACCTAACCTCAAACCTAACCTCAAACCTAACCTAACCTAACCTAACCTCAAACCTAACCTAACCTAACCTAACCTCAAACCTAACCTCAAACCTAACCTAACCTAACCTAACCTCAAACCTAACCTAACCTAACCTAACCTCAAACCTAACCTCAAACCTAACCTAACCTAACCTAACCTCAAACCTAACCTAACCTAACCTCAAACCTAACCTAACCTAACCTCAAACCTAACCTAACCTAACCTAACCTCAAACCTAACCTAACCTAACCTAACCTCAAACCTAACCTCAAACCTAACCTAACCTAACCTAACCTCAAACCTAACCTAACCTAACCTAACATAACCTCAAACCTAACCTAACCTAACCTCAAACCTAACCTAACATAACCTAACCTAACCTAACCTCACCTAACCTCAAACCTAACCTAACCTAACCTCAAACCTAACGTAACCTAACCTAACCTAACCTCAAACCTAACCTAACCTAACCTAACCTGAAACCTAACCTAACCTAACCTAACCTTAAACCTAACCTAACCTAACCTAATTTCAAACCTAACCTAACCTAACCAAACCTAACCTAACCTCAAACCTAACCTAACCTAACCTAACCTCAAACCTAACCTAACCTAACCTAACTTCAAACCTAACCTAACCTAACCTCAAACCTAACCTAACCTAACTTAACCTCAAACCTAACCTAACCTAACCTAACCTCAAACCTAACCAAACCTAACCTAACCTCAAACCTAACCTAACCTAACCTAACCTCAAACCTAACCTAACCTAACCTCAAACCTAACCTAACCTCAAACCTACCCTTACCTAACCTAACCTCAAACCTAACCTAACCTAACCTAACCTCAAACCTAACCTAACCTAACCTAAGCTCAAACCTAACCTAACCTAACCTAACCTCAAACCTAACCTAACCTAACCTTACCTAACCTAACCTAACCTAACCTCAAACCTAACCTAACCTAACCTAACCTTAAACCTAACCTAACCTAACCTAATCTGAAACCTAACCTAACCTAACCTCAAACATAACCTAACCTAACCTAACCTCAAACCTAACCTAACCTAACCTACCCTCAACCCTAACCTAACCTAACCTAACCTCAAACCTAACCTAACCTAACCTAACCTCAAACCTAACCTAACCTCAAACCTAACCTAACCTAACCTCAAACCTAACCTAACCTAACCTAACCTCAAACTTAACCTAACCTAACCTAACCTAACCTCAAACCTAACCTAACCTCAAACCTAACCTAACCTAACCAAACCTAATCTCAAACCTAACCTAACCTAACCTAACCTAACCTCACCTAACCTAACCTAACCTAATCTCAAACCTAACCTAACCTAACCTCAAACCTAACCTAATCTAACCTAACCTGAAACCTAACCTAACCTAACCTAACCTCAAACCTAACCTAACCTAACCTCAAACCTAACCCAACCTAACCTAACCAAACCTAACCTAACCTCAAACCTAACCTAACCTAACCTAACCTCAAACCTAACCTAACCTAACCTAACTTCAAACCTAACCTAACCTCTAACCTAACCTAACCTAAGCTCAAACCTAACCTAACCTAACCTAACCTCAAACCTAACCTAACCTAACCTAACCTCAAACCTAACCTAAACTAACCTAACCTCAAACCTAACCAAACCTAACCTAACCTCAAACCTAACCTAACCTAACCTAACCTCAAACCTAACCTAACCTAACCTAACCTCAAACCTAACCTAACCTCAAACCTAACCTAACCTAACCTAACCTCAAACCTAACCTAACCTAACCTAACCTCAAACCTAACCTAACCTAACCTAAGCTCAAACCTAACCTAACCTAACCTAACCTCAAACCTAACCTAACCTAACCTCACCTCAAACCTAACCTAACCTAACCTCAAACCTAACCTAACCTAACCTAACCTTAAACCTAACCTAACCTAACCTAATCTCAAACCAAACCTAACCTAACCTCAAACCTAACCTAACCTAACCTAACCTCAAACCTAACCTAACCTAACCTACCCTCAAACCTAACCTAACCTAACCTAACCTCAAACCTAACCTAACCTAACCTAACCTCAAACCTAACCT
>JAWQEG010004084.1:92500-105907 GCA_033782935.1 Petrolisthes cinctipes
CCTAACCTAACCTCAAACCTAACCTAACCAAACCTAACCTAACCTCAGACCTAACCTAACCTAACCTAACCTCAAACCTAACCTAACCCAACCTAACCTCAAACCTAAACTAACCTAACCTAACCTCAAACCTAACCTAACCTTAAACCTAACCTAACTAATCCTAACCTAACCTCAAACCTAACCTAACCTAACCTAACCTCAAACCTAACCTAACCTAATCTAACCTAACCTAACCTCAAACCTAACCTAACCTCAAACCAAACCTAACCTAACCTAACCTCAAACCTAACCTAACCTAACCTCAAACCTAACCTCACCTAACTTAACCTAACCTCAAACCTAACCTAACCTAACCTCAAACCTAACCTAACCTAACCTAACCTCAAAACTAACCTAACCTAACCTAACCTAACCTCAAACCTAACCTAATGTAAATTAACCTAACCTAACCTCACCTAACCTCAAACCTAACCTAACCTAACCTAATCTCAAACCTAACCTAACCTAACCTAACCTCAAACCTAACCTAACCTAACCTAACCTCAAACCTAATGTAACCTAACCTAACCTCAAACCTAACCTAACTTAACCTCAAACCTAACCTAACCTCAAACCTAACCTAACCTAACCTAACCTCATACCTAACCTAACCTAATCTAACCTCAAACCTAACCTAAGCTCAAACCTAACCTAACCTAACCTAACCTCAAGCCTAACCTAACCTAACATCACCTCAAACCTAACCGAACCTCAAACCTAACCTAACCTAACCTCAAACCTAACCTAATCTAACCTCAAACCTAACCTAACCTAACCTAACCTCAAACCTAACCAAACCTAACCTAGGTTAGGTTAGGTTAGGTTAGGTTAGGTTAGGTTAGGTTAGGTTAGGTTAGGTTAGGTTAGGTTAGGTTAGGTTAGGTTAGGTTAGGTTAGGTTAGGTTAGGTTAGGTTAGGTTAGGTTAGGTTAGGTTAGGTTAGGTTAGGTTAGGTTAGGTTAGGTTAGGTTAGGTTAGGTTAGGTTAGGTTAGGTTAGGTTAGGTTAGGTTAGGTTAGGTTAGGTTAGGTTAGGTTAGGTTAGGTTAGGTTAGGTTAGGTTAGGTTAGGTTAGGTTAGGTTAGGTTAGGTTAGGTTAGGTTAGGTTAGGTTAGGTTAGGTTAGGTTAGGTTAGGTTAGGTTAGGTTAGGTTAGGTTAGGTTAGGTTAGGTTAGGTTAGGTTAGGTTAGGTTAGGTTAGGTTAGGTTAGGTTAGGTTAGGTTAGGTTAGGTTAGGTTAGGTTAGGTTAGGTTAGGTTAGGTTAGGTTAGGTTAGGTTAGGTTAGGTTAGGTTAGGTTAGGTTAGGTTAGGTTAGGTTAGGTTAGGTTAGGTTAGGTTAGGTTAGGTTAGGTTAGGTTAGGTTAGGTTAGGTTAGGTTAGGTTAGGTTAGGTTAGGTTAGGTTAGGTTAGGTTAGGTTAGGTTAGGTTAGGTTAGGTTAGGTTAGGTTAGGTTAGGTTAGGTTAGGTTAGGTTAGGTTAGGTTAGGTTAGGTTAGGTTAGGTTAGGTTAGGTTAGGTTAGGTTAGGTTAGGTTAGGTTAGGTTAGGTTAGGTTAGGTTAGGTTAGGTTAGGTTAGGTTAGGTTAGGTTAGGTTAGGTTAGGTTAGGTTAGGTTAGGTTAGGTTAGGTTAGGTTAGGTTAGGTTAGGTTAGGTTAGGTTAGGTTAGGTTAGGTTAGGTTAGGTTAGGTTAGGTTAGGTTAGGTTAGGTTAGGTTAGGTTAGGTTAGGTTAGGTTAGGTTAGGTTAGGTTAGGTTAGGTTAGGTTAGGTTAGGTTAGGTTAGGTTAGGTTAGGTTAGGTTAGGTTAGGTTAGGTTAGGTTAGGTTAGGTTAGGTTAGGTTAGGTTAGGTTAGGTTAGGTTAGGTTAGGTTAGGTTAGGTTAGGTTAGGTTAGGTTAGGTTAGGTTAGGTTAGGTTAGGTTAGGTTAGGTTAGGTTAGGTTAGGTTAGGTTAGGTTAGGTTAGGTTAGGTTAGGTTAGGTTAGGTTAGGTTAGGTTAGGTTAGGTTAGGTTAGGTTAGGTTAGGTTAGGTTAGGTTAGGTTAGGTTAGGTTAGGTTAGGTTAGGTTAGGTTAGGTTAGGTTAGGTTAGGTTAGGTTAGGTTAGGTTAGGTTAGGTTAGGTTAGGTTAGGTTAGGTTAGGTTAGGTTAGGTTAGGTTAGGTTAGGTTAGGTTAGGTTAGGTTAGGTTAGGTTAGGTTAGGTTAGGTTAGGTTAGGTTAGGTTAGGTTAGGTTAGGTTAGGTTAGGTTAGGTTAGGTTAGGTTAGGTTAGGTTAGGTTAGGTTAGGTTAGGTTAGGTTAGGTTAGGTTAGGTTAGGTTAGGTTAGGTTAGGTTAGGTTAGGTTAGGTTAGGTTAGGTTAGGTTAGGTTAGGTTAGGTTAGGTTAGGTTAGGTTAGGTTAGGTTAGGTTAGGTTAGGTTAGGTTAGGTTAGGTTAGGTTAGGTTAGGTTAGGTTAGGTTAGGTTAGGTTAGGTTAGGTTAGGTTAGGTTAGGTTAGGTTAGGTTAGGTTAGGTTAGGTTAGGTTAGGTTAGGTTAGGTTAGGTTAGGTTAGGTTAGGTTAGGTTAGGTTAGGTTAGGTTAGGTTAGGTTAGGTTAGGTTAGGTTAGGTTAGGTTAGGTTAGGTTAGGTTAGGTTAGGTTAGGTTAGGTTAGGTTAGGTTAGGTTAGGTTAGGTTAGGTTAGGTTAGGTTAGGTTAGGTTAGGTTAGGTTAGGTTAGGTTAGGTTAGGTTAGGTTAGGTTAGGTTAGGTTAGGTTAGGTTAGGTTAGGTTAGGTTAGGTTAGGTTAGGTTAGGTTAGGTTAGGTTAGGTTAGGTTAGGTTAGGTTAGGTTAGGTTAGGTTAGGTTAGGTTAGGTTAGGTTAGGTTAGGTTAGGTTAGGTTAGGTTAGGTTAGGTTAGGTTAGGTTAGGTTAGGTTAGGTTAGGTTAGGTTAGGTTAGGTTAGGTTAGGTTAGGTTAGGTTAGGTTAGGTTAGGTTAGGTTAGGTTAGGTTAGGTTAGGTTAGGTTAGGTTAGGTTAGGTTAGGTTAGGTTAGGTTAGGTTAGGTTAGGTTAGGTTAGGTTAGGTTAGGTTAGGTTAGGTTAGGTTAGGTTAGGTTAGGTTAGGTTAGGTTAGGTTAGGTTAGGTTAGGTTAGGTTAGGTTAGGTTAGGTTAGGTTAGGTTAGGTTAGGTTAGGTTAGGTTAGGTTAGGTTAGGTTAGGTTAGGTTAGGTTAGGTTAGGTTAGGTTAGGTTAGGTTAGGTTAGGTTAGGTTAGGTTAGGTTAGGTTAGGTTAGGTTAGGTTAGGTTAGGTTAGGTTAGGTTAGGTTAGGTTAGGTTAGGTTAGGTTAGGTTAGGTTAGGTTAGGTTAGGTTAGGTTAGGTTAGGTTAGGTTAGGTTAGGTTAGGTTAGGTTAGGTTAGGTTAGGTTAGGTTAGGTTAGGTTAGGTTAGGTTAGGTTAGGTTAGGTTAGGTTAGGTTAGGTTAGGTTAGGTTAGGTTAGGTTAGGTTAGGTTAGGTTAGGTTAGGTTAGGTTAGGTTAGGTTAGGTTAGGTTAGGTTAGGTTAGGTTAGGTTAGGTTAGGTTAGGTTAGGTTAGGTTAGGTTAGGTTAGGTTAGGTTAGGTTAGGTTAGGTTAGGTTAGGTTAGGTTAGGTTAGGTTAGGTTAGGTTAGGTTAGGTTAGGTTAGGTTAGGTTAGGTTAGGTTAGGTTAGGTTAGGTTAGGTTAGGTTAGGTTAGGTTAGGTTAGGTTAGGTTAGGTTAGGTTAGGTTAGGTTAGGTTAGGTTAGGTTAGGTTAGGTTAGGTTAGGTTAGGTTAGGTTAGGTTAGGTTAGGTTAGGTTAGGTTAGGTTAGGTTAGGTTAGGTTAGGTTAGGTTAGGTTAGGTTAGGTTAGGTTAGGTTAGGTTAGGTTAGGTTAGGTTAGGTTAGGTTAGGTTAGGTTAGGTTAGGTTAGGTTAGGTTAGGTTAGGTTAGGTTAGGTTAGGTTAGGTTAGGTTAGGTTAGGTTAGGTTAGGTTAGGTTAGGTTAGGTTAGGTTAGGTTAGGTTAGGTTAGGTTAGGTTAGGTTAGGTTAGGTTAGGTTAGGTTAGGTTAGGTTAGGTTAGGTTAGGTTAGGTTAGGTTAGGTTAGGTTAGGTTAGGTTAGGTTAGGTTAGGTTAGGTTAGGTTAGGTTAGGTTAGGTTAGGTTAGGTTAGGTTAGGTTAGGTTAGGTTAGGTTAGGTTAGGTTAGGTTAGGTTAGGTTAGGTTAGGTTAGGTTAGGTTAGGTTAGGTTAGGTTAGGTTAGGTTAGGTTAGGTTAGGTTAGGTTAGGTTAGGTTAGGTTAGGTTAGGTTAGGTTAGGTTAGGTTAGGTTAGGTTAGGTTAGGTTAGGTTAGGTTAGGTTAGGTTAGGTTAGGTTAGGTTGTAGGTTAGGTTAGGTTAGGTTAGGTTAGGTTAGGTTAGGTTAGGTTAGGTTAGGTTAGGTTAGGTTAGGTTAGGTTAGGTTAGGTTAGGTTAGGTTAGGTTAGGTTAGGTTAGGTTAGGTTAGGTTAGGTTAGGTTAGGTTAGGTTAGGTTAGGTTAGGTTAGGTTAGGTTAGGTTAGGTTAGGTTAGGTTAGGTTAGGTTAGGTTAGGTTAGGTTAGGTTAGGTTAGGTTAGGTTAGGTTAGGTTAGGTTAGGTTAGGTTAGGTTAGGTTAGGTTAGGTTAGGTTAGGTTAGGTTAGGTTAGGTTAGGTTAGGTTAGGTTAGGTTAGGTTAGGTTAGGTTAGGTTAGGTTAGGTTAGGTTAGGTTAGGTTAGGTTAGGTTAGGTTAGGTTAGGTTAGGTTAGGTTAGGTTAGGTTAGGTTAGGTTAGGTTAGGTTAGGTTAGGTTAGGTTAGGTTAGGTTAGGTTAGGTTAGGTTAGGTTAGGTTAGGTTAGGTTAGGTTAGGTTAGGTTAGGTTAGGTTAGGTTAGGTTAGGTTAGGTTAGGTTAGGTTAGGTTAGGTTAGGTTAGGTTAGGTTAGGTTAGGTTAGGTTAGGTTAGGTTAGGTTAGGTTAGGTTAGGTTAGGTTAGGTTAGGTTAGGTTAGGTTAGGTTAGGTTAGGTTAGGTTAGGTTAGGTTAGGTTAGGTTAGGTTAGGTTAGGTTAGGTTAGGTTAGGTTAGGTTAGGTTAGGTTAGGTTAGGTTAGGTTAGGTTAGGTTAGGTTAGGTTAGGTTAGGTTAGGTTAGGTTAGGTTAGGTTAGGTTAGGTTAGGTTAGGTTAGGTTAGGTTAGGTTAGGTTAGGTTAGGTTAGGTTAGGTTAGGTTAGGTTAGGTTAGGTTAGGTTAGGTTAGGTTAGGTTAGGTTAGGTTAGGTTAGGTTAGGTTAGGTTAGGTTAGGTTAGGTTAGGTTAGGTTAGGTTAGGTTAGGTTAGGTTAGGTTAGGTTAGGTTAGGTTAGGTTAGGTTAGGTTAGGTTAGGTTAGGTTAGGTTAGGTTAGGTTAGGTTAGGTTAGGTTAGGTTAGGTTAGGTTAGGTTAGGTTAGGTTAGGTTAGGTTAGGTTAGGTTAGGTTAGGTTAGGTTAGGTTAGGTTAGGTTAGGTTAGGTTAGGTTAGGTTAGGTTAGGTTAGGTTAGGTTAGGTTAGGTTAGGTTAGGTTAGGTTAGGTTAGGTTAGGTTAGGTTAGGTTAGGTTAGGTTAGGTTAGGTTAGGTTAGGTTAGGTTAGGTTAGGTTAGGTTAGGTTAGGTTAGGTTAGGTTAGGTTAGGTTAGGTTAGGTTAGGTTAGGTTAGGTTAGGTTAGGTTAGGTTAGGTTAGGTTAGGTTAGGTTAGGTTAGGTTAGGTTAGGTTAGGTTAGGTTAGGTTAGGTTAGGTTAGGTTAGGTTAGGTTAGGTTAGGTTAGGTTAGGTTAGGTTAGGTTAGGTTAGGTTAGGTTAGGTTAGGTTAGGTTAGGTTAGGTTAGGTTAGGTTAGGTTAGGTTAGGTTAGGTTAGGTTAGGTTAGGTTAGGTTAGGTTAGGTTAGGTTAGGTTAGGTTAGGTTAGGTTAGGTTAGGTTAGGTTAGGTTAGGTTAGGTTAGGTTAGGTTAGGTTAGGTTAGGTTAGGTTAGGTTAGGTTAGGTTAGGTTAGGTTAGGTTAGGTTAGGTTAGGTTAGGTTAGGTTAGGTTAGGTTAGGTTAGGTTAGGTTAGGTTAGGTTAGGTTAGGTTAGGTTAGGTTAGGTTAGGTTAGGTTAGGTTAGGTTAGGTTAGGTTAGGTTAGGTTAGGTTAGGTTAGGTTAGGTTAGGTTAGGTTAGGTTAGGTTAGGTTAGGTTAGGTTAGGTTAGGTTAGGTTAGGTTAGGTTAGGTTAGGTTAGGTTAGGTTAGGTTAGGTTAGGTTAGGTTAGGTTAGGTTAGGTTAGGTTAGGTTAGGTTAGGTTAGGTTAGGTTAGGTTAGGTTAGGTTAGGTTAGGTTAGGTTAGGTTAGGTTAGGTTAGGTTAGGTTAGGTTAGGTTAGGTTAGGTTAGGTTAGGTTAGGTTAGGTTAGGTTAGGTTAGGTTAGGTTAGGTTAGGTTAGGTTAGGTTAGGTTAGGTTAGGTTAGGTTAGGTTAGGTTAGGTTAGGTTAGGTTAGGTTAGGTTAGGTTAGGTTAGGTTAGGTTAGGTTAGGTTAGGTTAGGTTAGGTTAGGTTAGGTTAGGTTAGGTTAGGTTAGGTTAGGTTAGGTTAGGTTAGGTTAGGTTAGGTTAGGTTAGGTTAGGTTAGGTTAGGTTAGGTTAGGTTAGGTTAGGTTAGGTTAGGTTAGGTTAGGTTAGGTTAGGTTAGGTTAGGTTAGGTTAGGTTAGGTTAGGTTAGGTTAGGTTAGGTTAGGTTAGGTTAGGTTAGGTTAGGTTAGGTTAGGTTAGGTTAGGTTAGGTTAGGTTAGGTTAGGTTAGGTTAGGTTAGGTTAGGTTAGGTTAGGTTAGGTTAGGTTAGGTTAGGTTAGGTTAGGTTAGGTTAGGTTAGGTTAGGTTAGGTTAGGTTAGGTTAGGTTAGGTTAGGTTAGGTTAGGTTAGGTTAGGTTAGGTTAGGTTAGGTTAGGTTAGGTTAGGTTAGGTTAGGTTAGGTTAGGTTAGGTTAGGTTAGGTTAGGTTAGGTTAGGTTAGGTTAGGTTAGGTTAGGTTAGGTTAGGTTAGGTTAGGTTAGGTTAGGTTAGGTTAGGTTAGGTTAGGTTAGGTTAGGTTAGGTTAGGTTAGGTTAGGTTAGGTTAGGTTAGGTTAGGTTAGGTTAGGTTAGGTTAGGTTAGGTTAGGTTAGGTTAGGTTAGGTTAGGTTAGGTTAGGTTAGGTTAGGTTAGGTTAGGTTAGGTTAGGTTAGGTTAGGTTAGGTTAGGTTAGGTTAGGTTAGGTTAGGTTAGGTTAGGTTAGGTTAGGTTAGGTTAGGTTAGGTTAGGTTAGGTTAGGTTAGGTTAGGTTAGGTTAGGTTAGGTTAGGTTAGGTTAGGTTAGGTTAGGTTAGGTTAGGTTAGGTTAGGTTAGGTTAGGTTAGGTTAGGTTAGGTTAGGTTAGGTTAGGTTAGGTTAGGTTAGGTTAGGTTAGGTTAGGTTAGGTTAGGTTAGGTTAGGTTAGGTTAGGTTAGGTTAGGTTAGGTTAGGTTAGGTTAGGTTAGGTTAGGTTAGGTTAGGTTAGGTTAGGTTAGGTTAGGTTAGGTTAGGTTAGGTTAGGTTAGGTTAGGTTAGGTTAGGTTAGGTTAGGTTAGGTTAGGTTAGGTTAGGTTAGGTTAGGTTAGGTTAGGTTAGGTTAGGTTAGGTTAGGTTAGGTTAGGTTAGGTTAGGTTAGGTTAGGTTAGGTTAGGTTAGGTTAGGTTAGGTTAGGTTAGGTTAGGTTAGGTTAGGTTAGGTTAGGTTAGGTTAGGTTAGGTTAGGTTAGGTTAGGTTAGGTTAGGTTAGGTTAGGTTAGGTTAGGTTAGGTTAGGTTAGGTTAGGTTAGGTTAGGTTAGGTTAGGTTAGGTTAGGTTAGGTTAGGTTAGGTTAGGTTAGGTTAGGTTAGGTTAGGTTAGGTTAGGTTAGGTTAGGTTAGGTTAGGTTAGGTTAGGTTAGGTTAGGTTAGGTTAGGTTAGGTTAGGTTAGGTTAGGTTAGGTTAGGTTAGGTTAGGTTAGGTTAGGTTAGGTTAGGTTAGGTTAGGTTAGGTTAGGTTAGGTTAGGTTAGGTTAGGTTAGGTTAGGTTAGGTTAGGTTAGGTTAGGTTAGGTTAGGTTAGGTTAGGTTAGGTTAGGTTAGGTTAGGTTAGGTTAGGTTAGGTTAGGTTAGGTTAGGTTAGGTTAGGTTAGGTTAGGTTAGGTTAGGTTAGGTTAGGTTAGGTTAGGTTAGGTTAGGTTAGGTTAGGTTAGGTTAGGTTAGGTTAGGTTAGGTTAGGTTAGGTTAGGTTAGGTTAGGTTAGGTTAGGTTAGGTTAGGTTAGGTTAGGTTAGGTTAGGTTAGGTTAGGTTAGGTTAGGTTAGGTTAGGTTAGGTTAGGTTAGGTTAGGTTAGGTTAGGTTAGGTTAGGTTAGGTTAGGTTAGGTTAGGTTAGGTTAGGTTAGGTTAGGTTAGGTTAGGTTAGGTTAGGTTAGGTTAGGTTAGGTTAGGTTAGGTTAGGTTAGGTTAGGTTAGGTTAGGTTAGGTTAGGTTAGGTTAGGTTAGGTTAGGTTAGGTTAGGTTAGGTTAGGTTAGGTTAGGTTAGGTTAGGTTAGGTTAGGTTAGGTTAGGTTAGGTTAGGTTAGGTTAGGTTAGGTTAGGTTAGGTTAGGTTAGGTTAGGTTAGGTTAGGTTAGGTTAGGTTAGGTTAGGTTAGGTTAGGTTAGGTTAGGTTAGGTTAGGTTAGGTTAGGTTAGGTTAGGTTAGGTTAGGTTAGGTTAGGTTAGGTTAGGTTAGGTTAGGTTAGGTTAGGTTAGGTTAGGTTAGGTTAGGTTAGGTTAGGTTAGGTTAGGTTAGGTTAGGTTAGGTTAGGTTAGGTTAGGTTAGGTTAGGTTAGGTTAGGTTAGGTTAGGTTAGGTTAGGTTAGGTTAGGTTAGGTTAGGTTAGGTTAGGTTAGGTTAGGTTAGGTTAGGTTAGGTTAGGTTAGGTTAGGTTAGGTTAGGTTAGGTTAGGTTAGGTTAGGTTAGGTTAGGTTAGGTTAGGTTAGGTTAGGTTAGGTTAGGTTAGGTTAGGTTAGGTTAGGTTAGGTTAGGTTAGGTTAGGTTAGGTTAGGTTAGGTTAGGTTAGGTTAGGTTAGGTTAGGTTAGGTTAGGTTAGGTTAGGTTAGGTTAGGTTAGGTTAGGTTAGGTTAGGTTAGGTTAGGTTAGGTTAGGTTAGGTTAGGTTAGGTTAGGTTAGGTTAGGTTAGGTTAGGTTAGGTTAGGTTAGGTTAGGTTAGGTTAGGTTAGGTTAGGTTAGGTTAGGTTAGGTTAGGTTAGGTTAGGTTAGGTTAGGTTAGGTTAGGTTAGGTTAGGTTAGGTTAGGTTAGGTTAGGTTAGGTTAGGTTAGGTTAGGTTAGGTTAGGTTAGGTTAGGTTAGGTTAGGTTAGGTTAGGTTAGGTTAGGTTAGGTTAGGTTAGGTTAGGTTAGGTTAGGTTAGGTTAGGTTAGGTTAGGTTAGGTTAGGTTAGGTTAGGTTAGGTTAGGTTAGGTTAGGTTAGGTTAGGTTAGGTTAGGTTAGGTTAGGTTAGGTTAGGTTAGGTTAGGTTAGGTTAGGTTAGGTTAGGTTAGGTTAGGTTAGGTTAGGTTAGGTTAGGTTAGGTTAGGTTAGGTTAGGTTAGGTTAGGTTAGGTTAGGTTAGGTTAGGTTAGGTTAGGTTAGGTTAGGTTAGGTTAGGTTAGGTTAGGTTAGGTTAGGTTAGGTTAGGTTAGGTTAGGTTAGGTTAGGTTAGGTTAGGTTAGGTTAGGTTAGGTTAGGTTAGGTTAGGTTAGGTTAGGTTAGGTTAGGTTAGGTTAGGTTAGGTTAGGTTAGGTTAGGTTAGGTTAGGTTAGGTTAGGTTAGGTTAGGTTAGGTTAGGTTAGGTTAGGTTAGGTTAGGTTAGGTTAGGTTAGGTTAGGTTAGGTTAGGTTAGGTTAGGTTAGGTTAGGTTAGGTTAGGTTAGGTTAGGTTAGGTTAGGTTAGGTTAGGTTAGGTTAGGTTAGGTTAGGTTAGGTTAGGTTAGGTTAGGTTAGGTTAGGTTAGGTTAGGTTAGGTTAGGTTAGGTTAGGTTAGGTTAGGTTAGGTTAGGTTAGGTTAGGTTAGGTTAGGTTAGGTTAGGTTAGGTTAGGTTAGGTTAGGTTAGGTTAGGTTAGGTTAGGTTAGGTTAGGTTAGGTTAGGTTAGGTTAGGTTAGGTTAGGTTAGGTTAGGTTAGGTTAGGTTAGGTTAGGTTAGGTTAGGTTAGGTTAGGTTAGGTTAGGTTAGGTTAGGTTAGGTTAGGTTAGGTTAGGTTAGGTTAGGTTAGGTTAGGTTAGGTTAGGTTAGGTTAGGTTAGGTTAGGTTAGGTTAGGTTAGGTTAGGTTAGGTTAGGTTAGGTTAGGTTAGGTTAGGTTAGGTTAGGTTAGGTTAGGTTAGGTTAGGTTAGGTTAGGTTAGGTTAGGTTAGGTTAGGTTAGGTTAGGTTAGGTTAGGTTAGGTTAGGTTAGGTTAGGTTAGGTTAGGTTAGGTTAGGTTAGGTTAGGTTAGGTTAGGTTAGGTTAGGTTAGGTTAGGTTAGGTTAGGTTAGGTTAGGTTAGGTTAGGTTAGGTTAGGTTAGGTTAGGTTAGGTTAGGTTAGGTTAGGTTAGGTTAGGTTAGGTTAGGTTAGGTTAGGTTAGGTTAGGTTAGGTTAGGTTAGGTTAGGTTAGGTTAGGTTAGGTTAGGTTAGGTTAGGTTAGGTTAGGTTAGGTTAGGTTAGGTTAGGTTAGGTTAGGTTAGGTTAGGTTAGGTTAGGTTAGGTTAGGTTAGGTTAGGTTAGGTTAGGTTAGGTTAGGTTAGGTTAGGTTAGGTTAGGTTAGGTTAGGTTAGGTTAGGTTAGGTTAGGTTAGGTTAGGTTAGGTTAGGTTAGGTTAGGTTAGGTTAGGTTAGGTTAGGTTAGGTTAGGTTAGGTTAGGTTAGGTTAGGTTAGGTTAGGTTAGGTTAGGTTAGGTTAGGTTAGGTTAGGTTAGGTTAGGTTAGGTTAGGTTAGGTTAGGTTAGGTTAGGTTAGGTTAGGTTAGGTTAGGTTAGGTTAGGTTAGGTTAGGTTAGGTTAGGTTAGGTTAGGTTAGGTTAGGTTAGGTTAGGTTAGGTTAGGTTAGGTTAGGTTAGGTTAGGTTAGGTTAGGTTAGGTTAGGTTAGGTTAGGTTAGGTTAGGTTAGGTTAGGTTAGGTTAGGTTAGGTTAGGTTAGGTTAGGTTAGGTTAGGTTAGGTTAGGTTAGGTTAGGTTAGGTTAGGTTAGGTTAGGTTAGGTTAGGTTAGGTTAGGTTAGGTTAGGTTAGGTTAGGTTAGGTTAGGTTAGGTTAGGTTAGGTTAGGTTAGGTTAGGTTAGGTTAGGTTAGGTTAGGTTAGGTTAGGTTAGGTTAGGTTAGGTTAGGTTAGGTTAGGTTAGGTTAGGTTAGGTTAGGTTAGGTTAGGTTAGGTTAGGTTAGGTTAGGTTAGGTTAGGTTAGGTTAGGTTAGGTTAGGTTAGGTTAGGTTAGGTTAGGTTAGGTTAGGTTAGGTTAGGTTAGGTTAGGTTAGGTTAGGTTAGGTTAGGTTAGGTTAGGTTAGGTTAGGTTAGGTTAGGTTAGGTTAGGTTAGGTTAGGTTAGGTTAGGTTAGGTTAGGTTAGGTTAGGTTAGGTTAGGTTAGGTTAGGTTAGGTTAGGTTAGGTTAGGTTAGGTTAGGTTAGGTTAGGTTAGGTTAGGTTAGGTTAGGTTAGGTTAGGTTAGGTTAGGTTAGGTTAGGTTAGGTTAGGTTAGGTTAGGTTAGGTTAGGTTAGGTTAGGTTAGGTTAGGTTAGGTTAGGTTAGGTTAGGTTAGGTTAGGTTAGGTTAGGTTAGGTTAGGTTAGGTTAGGTTAGGTTAGGTTAGGTTAGGTTAGGTTAGGTTAGGTTAGGTTAGGTTAGGTTAGGTTAGGTTAGGTTAGGTTAGGTTAGGTTAGGTTAGGTTAGGTTAGGTTAGGTTAGGTTAGGTTAGGTTAGGTTAGGTTAGGTTAGGTTAGGTTAGGTTAGGTTAGGTTAGGTTAGGTTAGGTTAGGTTAGGTTAGGTTAGGTTAGGTTAGGTTAGGTTAGGTTAGGTTAGGTTAGGTTAGGTTAGGTTAGGTTAGGTTAGGTTAGGTTAGGTTAGGTTAGGTTAGGTTAGGTTAGGTTAGGTTAGGTTAGGTTAGGTTAGGTTAGGTTAGGTTAGGTTAGGTTAGGTTAGGTTAGGTTAGGTTAGGTTAGGTTAGGTTAGGTTAGGTTAGGTTAGGTTAGGTTAGGTTAGGTTAGGTTAGGTTAGGTTAGGTTAGGTTAGGTTAGGTTAGGTTAGGTTAGGTTAGGTTAGGTTAGGTTAGGTTAGGTTAGGTTAGGTTAGGTTAGGTTAGGTTAGGTTAGGTTAGGTTAGGTTAGGTTAGGTTAGGTTAGGTTAGGTTAGGTTAGGTTAGGTTAGGTTAGGTTAGGTTAGGTTAGGTTAGGTTAGGTTAGGTTAGGTTAGGTTAGGTTAGGTTAGGTTAGGTTAGGTTAGGTTAGGTTAGGTTAGGTTAGGTTAGGTTAGGTTAGGTTAGGTTAGGTTAGGTTAGGTTAGGTTAGGTTAGGTTAGGTTAGGTTAGGTTAGGTTAGGTTAGGTTAGGTTAGGTTAGGTTAGGTTAGGTTAGGTTAGGTTAGGTTAGGTTAGGTTAGGTTAGGTTAGGTTAGGTTAGGTTAGGTTAGGTTAGGTTAGGTTAGGTTAGGTTAGGTTAGGTTAGGTTAGGTTAGGTTAGGTTAGGTTAGGTTAGGTTAGGTTAGGTTAGGTTAGGTTAGGTTAGGTTAGGTTAGGTTAGGTTAGGTTAGGTTAGGTTAGGTTAGGTTAGGTTAGGTTAGGTTAGGTTAGGTTAGGTTAGGTTAGGTTAGGTTAGGTTAGGTTAGGTTAGGTTAGGTTAGGTTAGGTTAGGTTAGGTTAGGTTAGGTTAGGTTAGGTTAGGTTAGGTTAGGTTAGGTTAGGTTAGGTTAGGTTAGGTTAGGTTAGGTTAGGTTAGGTTAGGTTAGGTTAGGTTAGGTTAGGTTAGGTTAGGTTAGGTTAGGTTAGGTTAGGTTAGGTTAGGTTAGGTTAGGTTAGGTTAGGTTAGGTTAGGTTAGGTTAGGTTAGGTTAGGTTAGGTTAGGTTAGGTTAGGTTAGGTTAGGTTAGGTTAGGTTAGGTTAGGTTAGGTTAGGTTAGGTTAGGTTAGGTTAGGTTAGGTTAGGTTAGGTTAGGTTAGGTTAGGTTAGGTTAGGTTAGGTTAGGTTAGGTTAGGTTAGGTTAGGTTAGGTTAGGTTAGGTTAGGTTAGGTTAGGTTAGGTTAGGTTAGGTTAGGTTAGGTTAGGTTAGGTTAGGTTAGGTTAGGTTAGGTTAGGTTAGGTTAGGTTAGGTTAGGTTAGGTTAGGTTAGGTTAGGTTAGGTTAGGTTAGG
>JAWQEG010004085.1:0-40067 GCA_033782935.1 Petrolisthes cinctipes
GAGAGAAGAGAGAGAGGTAAAAAAAAAAAAAAAATATCATGACAATTCTAAGTACTCGTTTTAATAGATCTCATAAAATATCAACTTCCCACCAGTACTGACCTCTCCATACTGTGTTTCCTTATAGATACTGAACGTCAACACAACACAACACGAGACCCACACATCCTCCACCTCGAACACTTCCACAACCCATCCCAGAAAATCCATATTATAGAAGTTCCCATAAGGCGTGTCAATATTTAATAACGATACCTACCTAATTCTCCCAGCCCCTTTTTTTTTACGACTGCTCATCCAATGAATACAAAATGACCGTAACTAGGAAATGTACGGTACAGTCGAGGGAGCAAATATCTATCTTGCTTCCTCCTCCTCCTCCTCTTCTTCTGTTTCTTTAATTAATGGATAGATGGTATATTGATAGAGTTTCCATATAATCTTAAGTCTCCTTCTCTCTGCACATCATTTCCCAACACAACGAGAGCCAGTGTGTGAATGTGCTGCTTGAAAAAAGAATAAAATAAAATGGTTACACATATATTTTTTTTCTCTTTTTATTTGGAATGCCAATGCAACTATTAAATTCCATGATTACCTCTATAATAAGGCTTCCACCACCTCTCTCTCTCTCTCTCTCTCTCTCTCTCTCTCTCTCTCTCTCTCTCTCTCAACCCAACAAAAGCCATCATGTGGAGAGATTTCATGACTACAAAATTTCAATGATTACAGTACAGTAAAGAGGAGATTTAAAATTATCCTTGACATATGTGGGTTATTCCTGTTGCCTACGAATTAATCTAGTGTTAGTCCCAGTGATATAATTACTTTAGTTTCAATGTTTTCTTCTTTCTCCAAAATTTCTCCATTCCTCATTCATCATCTTCGTTTTCGTCCTCATCTTCTTCCTCTTTGTCCTCATTGTCTTCATCTTTTTCTTCCTCCTCCTCCTTCTTCTCTACTATTTCTCCTCTACTCTGTTTTATTTCAATTCAAGTCAACTCTTCTTCCAATAACCCATCTGGTAAACACGAAGCGCTCCACTCGACATGAATATTTTACCGCGTCACAGAACACAGAGACATCGATACATTCCTTCCAGCATTTCCTATAGTTTGAAGATGAACGAAAGGGCTAAGACAGAGACATTTTATTTGTTGTTTCTTCTACACTATTGCTATTGTAAAAAAAAAATATATATATAAGTTTCTTTCGCCTCTCCTGTCTGATATTGAACTCCGACATTCTTTCTTTGTATCGCCAATGAGAATAATCATCTCTTTAGCGTTTTTTTAACCTTTGAGTGCCAAGGACACCATTATTATTTTTGCTAATCTGATCCTATTACATGGCACACATTGAAGGAATTAAAGGCGCTCTAATGAACTGAGAGTAGAATACCCCCATTAATCAACCTTGAACCGAACATCACCTCCTTAAAAATTGATGGACCTTTTGGATCACACATTACCCTCCCTCCCTCCTGACTGGCTGACTGACTAATTGACTGACTGACTGACTGGTTGGCTGGTTGACTGACTGACTGGTTGGCTGGCTGGCTGGCTGACTGATTAACTAACTGACTGACTGACTGGTTGGCTGACTGGCTGACTGGCTGGTGTGATGTGGTGTAGAAGGTCCGTCACTGCTCACCTCATTATCCCGTGGCCTCCTTTATCCACATCCCTGAATATATAGGCCGAACCACCAACAGGATATTGTCTCTCCAGTTTGCAACACCCACGACGTCCCCCCCTCATCCCCACCACCCACCCCCATCCCCACCCCTCACCTTAAGGGGGTGCGGGTGTAGGGGGACAGGCTTGAGGGGGGGACTGGGGGGGTGCGGGAATAGGGGGACAGGCTTGAGAGGGGGTAAGGGGGTTGAGAGAGTAGGGGACAGGTTTGGGGGGGGGGGGACTGGGGGTGTGTGTGGGAATAGTGGGACAGGCTTGAGGTGGGTAGAAAGCCTGTCCCCTATTCCCGCAACCCCCCCGCCCCCCCCCCCAAGCCAGTCCCCCTACTCCCGCACCTCCCCCAAGCCTGTCCCCCTACTCCCGCACCCCCAAATCCCCCCCCCAAACCCTCCGCACCCCCCTAAACCCCCATCAAGCCTGTACCCCTATTTCCGCACCCCCTGAGTCTGTGTTTACCAGGAAATGAGGAGGTCTAGTTGTATATAGGTTCTCGTGTATACAGAAGACCATCACTATAAAAAAAAATATCGTAAACTTACACCATCGACAAGAAAAAAAAAAAAAAAAAAAAATATGACCATACAAACATACACACTTACTGTACATACAACTCTATACTTTATATACCGTATAATTATATAGAAGAAAGCAGTGACCAGTAACCATACTGAACTTGTACGATAAACTAGGTAAAAAAAAAAAAAAAAAAAAAAAAAAAATCTGTCTGCCAAGTGAGCAAAAAAAAAAAAAAAAAAAAAGAAATGTTATAGATGTCTACACTTTCCATAATGACCAAACGTTTTATTCTGAACACCGCACTGGAAAGAAGAAAAAGACTCACGTGATTGAATATGGAAATGTCACGAACTATTATGAAAAATTCCAATAACTGCCGGTAGGTACGTACGAGGAAGCGGCAAATGATGAGCTGGGAAAAATATAGAGAGTTGGTTGGTTACGGAAATGAGAAAAGTTTGGTGGAAATGGACATTAGCGTCTGAAATCATTATGAGGCCATTGAGATCTAGTTACGGATGCGTCAGAAATTGGTATGAAAATGTCAGTCACTTATTTCCAAAACGTCAAATTCAAACTGTTTTATTTATATTTTAATGAATGAAAGTGAGATAAGCGACTGCTTGGCAAAATGTCATGAACTGATTAATTAATAGGGTAAACTTTAAGTGATAAATTAGACTTCTACGAATCCTTCAAACTAAGTCATGAAACAGATCCACAATAAAGAACAACGAGGTGTTTTGTTTCATGGGAGAGTTTGGAGGAATCAGTAACTCTCCAATCTATTAAAAAGAGGTTCTTCCCTTAATTAAGGACCCTGGGATCATGTATGAGAATTGGTGGCCTCTGATTCCTCCTGAGTATGCCACGCAACAAACTCCTTCCATATAGGTAGTGTTTCGTGGCAATATTTGAAGGACTCATTTATCTCCAATTTTCTATCAACACCACAGGGTCCCTTTTAAGGTGCTCGTGATGAAGTCGACCTACTTTTGGCTAACGTTTCCTCCAAACTGTGCCACAAGAGAGCACCTAAACCCAAGGAGTCTGTTTCGTGGCACAATTTGGAGTACTCAGCTTCCTCCAAAACGACAAGATACAAACCATGACCCCCTCAAGCATCGTCTCGGTGAGTGAGATAATGCTTCTGGAGAAACCTGGCAACTCTAAGGCCCCTGTGTGAACGTGTATGAAAACTGGAGTCTTCTGATTCCTCCTGAGCATGCCACGAAACAAGCTCATTCCATATAGGTGGTGTTTCGTGGCAATATTTGAAAGACTCATTTAATCTCCAATTTTCTGACTACATCACAGGGTCCCTTACCAGGCATCATGTGACACTAGTGTATTTTTCATTCGTCCTCCGTTCAATCTATACGTTCCTTCGTCTCCCAGCCTAATATTTCAGAGGCTTAGAGGACACCCGGGACCAGAGAACGGTTGATGAATGACGGTAAACGAGAGAAATGTGAGGCAGAGTGACAAACAAGACCACACTATCAACAACAGACAGGCAGGGTGGGTGGGTGAGTGGCTGGGTGTGATTTACGTAACCTCACGCACAATTCCCTCATACTCAGCAGGTGGTTGACCCAGAGAGGAGCTATATGTTTGTTTTCCTACGTACAAATCACGAGCCTTAATAAATATCCATCTGGGTGTTTTTCTACGTACAAAAAGTCACGAGTTTTAATAAGTATCCAGCTGGGTGTTGGTGTTGTTGTTGGAGTTAATGGGAATTATCTGACATACCGGTGAACTAATTATATAGTTTGTCCTTCTGTTTAATACCTGCTGGAGCTCGTTTATTACTCCATTATCAGGCTATTGGATGCAGACCTGAATGCTTATTGTGGCTTGTGACTATATCTGGCAGCCCTCAAACACACTAGGATAGCTTTAAGGGGAGCAGATCTTGACATAAATTTTGGAGGGGTATACTCAATCCCCCAAACTATAATATATATAAATCACAAAACAGAAAGAATCCCTAGTAGTAACAATGAGGTGATTTTATTTGTTTGGAGGAATCAGTAATAGTAGTCTTCCAAATGCCCCATAAAGATGTTCTCTCCTTAAATCTTATACCAACTGTCCTGTTTAACAATCAAGGACAAGGTAAATAAAATGTCTCGTTGTATATATTTAACCATAGCTGGAAGAAGGGTGTTCAGTGGGTCATAAAAGATCGCCAAGCATTAGTCCAAGCACACATTACTGTTTTCTTCCCTCCACCTTCCATCACTCACTCACTCATTACAGAGGAAATCTAAGAGGAAGATAGAGTGTGAATGCAGGATTAAATGGGAGAGAGGGAGGGCTTGTTATAGAGGAAATTTGAAAACAAGTGAGGGAAGGAAGGATCATAATTATCAGAGACTATGTGTGGAGGGAATATTTTCTGAAGAAGTTTGTGAAGGAGAGGGAATTTGAGGAAGAGATTATGTAAGTGAGAGAGGGATCGTGTAAGGTAATAAGTTGGGAGGAAATATTTTTTGAAGGAGTATGTGAAGGAGAGGGAATTTGAGGAAGAGATTATGTAAGTAAGGGAGATCATGTGAGAAAATAATTATGTGAAGGAAGGAAGGAGTATGTAAGTGATGGGGAAAAAACAACAGAATTATGCTATGATGAAATGAAGACCAGGGATGAAGAATGAGGGATGAAAGTGAAGGAAGGTAAGGCGGTGGTATATCGATGTGGTATGTGTATGTGTGCGTGTGTCTTTGTGTTTGTGTGTGTGTGTGTGTGTATGTGTGTGTGGTGACTAAAGAATGGGGAGGTAGCGCTTTTAGGCGATTCTGTCATTTTTTATTTTTTTATTCTTTGCAAATATATATTATGAAAAAAAAAAAAAAAAAAAATAGCTGCGTAAGATTATCACTGAAACAACTGATCCGAAAATCATCATAGTAAATATTTAATACACAGTTTGACTTTCCACCTGAGGTAACAAACATACTTTACAATATTTACCATGCTTGGCCAACAGTGTATTGTAGCTGAAAATCATTGTAAATATTCCATAATTCTATACGTACAGCCTGGGTGACGACGTGGTTACAATATTTACAATACTTGGTCAATAGTAGGTTGGGTTCCCTTCCTCGTGTCCACTCTACAATCTGCAATGAAAGTTGTTTTTGACGAACTTCCTTTACCGTGTCTCTCACTTTTTGCTCATTTTCTGTTCCTCCTTTCCTTGTTGTTCCTTCAGGGTTTGCTATACATTTCCCTTCTCTTTATCAAATTCTCTGGTGGCATATGACCTGAGCTGTTATGCTGCCACTGGTCTTTTCTTTGTTAAGGGGGTGCGAGAGTAGGGGACAGGTTTGGGGGGTGCGGGAGTAGGGGGACATGCTTGGAGGGGCTTAGGGGGGTGCGGGAATAGGGGACAGGCTTTCTACCCACCCCAAGCCTGTCCCCCTATTCCCGCACCCCCCCAAAAAACCCCAAGCCTGTCCCCTACTCCCGCACCCCCCTAAACCCCCCCCCCCAAGCCTGTCCCCCTATTCCCACACCCCCTTAAACACTCAATCAGTAACATTTGCATCGTGTCTCCTGCTTCCTTACCATGCAGCATAAACTGTCTTGTGAATATGAAGCCACAGACATTGACGTTTCTATCTGTTGTTGACAATGAAGTCGTCTGAGTAGTCAATTAAGGGGGTAATTCACTTTTGTTACATTGGAGTGCCTTGATTCCTCGAAAGTATGCCAAAAAACAGGACCAGATGAACAAAAATATTGGTGTTCTGTTGCTTGGAATTGTTTGGAGGATTCAGTTGCTCCAGATTTACCAACACAAAATTTCCCCCTTAAGGAATCGCGAGTCTGTTGTACTGTATGGGTTGGTGGAAAGAGGGGCATGGGAAACACCACGAGACACCTCTACTGTAAACCCGACACACGCACCAAAAAGTTCTGCGTCACCTGGCCAGGAAATGAACGGCCCTGGTGGTACCGTACTGTTCCTGTCGTCCCTCGTATATCTTCGTAGCCAACACTGTGAGTAGTCAAAGGGTCGCTTGAAAACAATACTTCTTTCGATACTCCATCTTTCATAGTACTGATTAATTATTTCCTTTTTAGATTACAGGAGTGTGTGTACTTTAACCCTCTGAAAATAGACTGAACTGTCCTTACATATCATTTATAACAAGAGTATCGCTAATATTAAAAACCTGTTCCCCTTTAATTTTTACTACAATAACTAGTCGCTATATGGTACTGGATATTGGAAGGGGACGACCATCTTCTTCCACTTTAGGCATCAACAAGAGGTACTATTGGCCACAAGAATTCGTACACACGCTGTTGTTTTCAAGGGCTTACAACATATAGAAATTGTAAGACTACGTAACTGCAATACAACAATATTATTAGGTTTGTTGTTTTGGAACCACTGAGTCACTTGGAAGACCATTCATTGCAGTACTTCCAGAATAATGACCTCTCTTTGCATACAAGCTGTGTAAGAATCTCTGTGGCCAACTGTACATGGTCGCCACTTTACTGTATTGTGTTGTACTGTACATGGAAGGAACGTGACGGTGGTGGTAGTGGTATTGACCGTTCATGCATGGTGATGGCGCCAGGCAACACGAGGCATGGGATGTGGTCGTTGGTGGTGGTGGTGGTGTTGTTGTTGTTGAAGTTGTTGGTGGTCGTGGTAGGGGTGTTGCTATTGTTGAAGTTGTTACTGATGGTGGCAGTGGATGTGTTGGTGGTGATTTTGGTGGTGTTGTTGTTGAAGTTGTTGGTGGTCGTGGTAGGGGTGTTGTTGTTTTTGTTGAGGTTGTTCCTGATGGTGGCAGTGGATGTGTTGGTGGTGTTGGTGTTGCTGAAGTTGTTGGTGGTCGTGGTAGGGGTGTTGTTATTGTTGAAGTTGTTGCTGATGGTGGCAGTGGATGTGTTGGTGGTGTTGGTGTTGCTGTTGGTTGTGGTCGTGGTGGTGTTGGTGTTGGTTGTGGTGTTTGTGGTGGTGGTATTGGTGGTGCTGATGGTGCTATTGTAAGTGTTGGTGTTGGTGGTAATGTTGCTTAGATTTCGAACATACGAATTGCTTTCACTGACTAAGACCATCGAACACCACACATTATTACTGTAGTGTGAGGGATCAGTACAGATAAATACGAGTCTTTAAAGTTATTGATTCCTCCCAAACTATGTAACGAAGCAAGACTCCCTCAATACAAATGGCATTTTGTGACATATATATAATGGAGGAATCAGTAACTATCTATTTCCAACCTATTTCACAGACTCCTTAAAGGGGGTAGTACACTGTTGGTAAATCAGGATCAAATGATTCCTCCAAACTATTCCAAGAAACAGGACACTATTATTTTTGTTCATATGGTCTTGTTTCCTGCCATACTTTGGAGGAATCAAGGCACTCCAGTGTAACTAAAGTATACTATCCCCTTAAGCAATGACAAAACATCAACAAAGGAACAGAAATGTAAAATAAAATTACAGAGGCCTCATGTGCGTCATCTAAGTCCGAGAGTATAAACAATGAAACTATGTGTCTGTTTACTTTAGATCCTAAGCCGCTTTCCTCTTCAAACCTCTTTCCTCTTCAAATTTGGGGATGCAACTAAATGTATTAAAACCCGTAAGTAGCCTATATAACATTGAAGACAATAGTTTTTACAGACCTTTTGAAACAGTTCCTAGCCGGAATAAATGGACAAGATGAATATTTCAACCCAACCGTTTTGGTAATTATTAATTTCTGGTAGATGAGAAATATTTAGTTATAGAGCAATGCCGGTAATACCAAAAGTACTGTAACACATTTCGGTCCACATTGAGTAACTTTATGAGTTTATCTATAATTATCTTTACTTAAGGGGAGAGTACAGTGTTGGCAAATCTGAAGCAACTGATTCCTCCAAACTATTCCAAGCAACAGAACACCATTATTTTTGTCATCTGGACCTGTTTCCTGGTATACTTTGGATGAATCAAGGCACTCTAATGTACCCAAACTATACCCTCCCCTTAATTATTGTCCTAATAAATTCTGCTTTCCCTCTTCCATAACTTACTCTCTTCTCTGCTAGAAAAAGTCTGCTTTAAATTATATGGTGGAACTAACAAGTTGGATATAACATGGAAATAACCCTCAACATTTCCATATTTCAGACTTCGAGGATGTTGGCTGGTGCATAGGACAAAGGACCCATACAACCAACCAGCTTCGTAGTAGTATGGGTCGTAGGCAAGAAGAACAATGATGGTGTTGACGATGGCGTGGTGCTACCGATACGATGACTCCATAGACAAACAACAACAACAATAACAACAGTGCCATCGTACCGGTACCATGCCATCGTAAACACCATGCATGAACCTTAATTCTTGCCTGGTTGGTTGTATGGGTCACTGGGTTTACGAGGTTGGTGGATGCTGAGCCAAACTGAATAATTCATTGGACTCAAACCCCAGAAGACCTACTGTACTGACCGATCCAATACATAATAATAGGACAGAAGGGTAAGGCTCCTCTATGGGTAAGGCGACCCGTACCAGTTATACCTACAGTCACCAAAGACAAAAGGAAAAATACACGAGTAAAAATTTATTTCAGGCAAAAAATAAAAAATAAAACGTAAAGAAGAAATGGAAAAGGAGGAAGAAAAATATAAGCATAAGTATAATAGGAGGAGGAAGAGGATGAAGTGGAAGAAGAAAAAGAGTATGAAGAAGAGAATAAATAGAAAATAATAATAATAATAATAATAATTGTAAAAGCAGGGCAAGGAGGATCAGATGTAAGGTGCAGGCGACCAAACTCTATCAACTCACCCTCTGTTTAGTAGTAGTAGTAGTAGTAGTAGTAGTAGTAGTAGTAGTAGTAGTATTAGTAATAGTAGTAGTAGTAGTAGTAGTAGTAGTAGTAGTAGTAGTAGTAGTAGTAGTAGTAGTAGTAGTAGTAGTAGTAGTAGTAGTAGTAGTAGTAGTAGTAGTAGTAGTAGTAGTAGTAGTAGTAGTAGTAGTAGTAGTAGTAGTAGTGGGTCGAGATAAACCAACACCTTCTCCCTCAAGATAATTATACAAGGAAGCTTCCACTTACCTTCGGGAGTAAAGGTAATATCAATAACCCAACATATACCTAAAGGATTATCTGTATATGTTTTCAGCAAGATGAATAAAAACTGAAGGGGGAAGTTTTGTGTTGGTAAATCTGGAGCAGCTACTGAATCCTCCAAACTATTCCAAACAACATAACACTATTATTATTATATTTGCTCTTTTGGTCCTGTGTGTTCCTAGCATACTTTGGAGAAATCAAGGCACTCCAATGTACCAAAACAGAATGACCACCTTAAAGGACTTAGAAATATGGAAAATTTACACTTATGGCCGGAGAAAAAATGGTAAATAAAAATCAGGACAGTCATCATCAACATCCTACTCATCATCATCATCATCAACATTGTAGTCGTCCCATTGTTGTATTGTAGGAGGTCACGGCATTCACAATAACAAAGGGCATTTTGTTTTTTTCATTCTCCTTGATTGATGCAGCAATAATTATCCTTCAGTGTTGCCTCAAAAAATGTTGCTACCTGATATTTTTCTCAAAGTTTCTTGAAGCCTTCTTATCTACGGTACTGTTGCCGCTATTCTTTCCCTATGGTGCTATATATATATATATTTTTTCTCTCTCTTTGTACTACTGACTGATGCAATAATATATGTGGTGTTTTCCCTTCCTCTTTCTCAGATTAATTAAGGGAAGAGTATACTTTTGATAAATCTGGAGCAAGTGATTCCTCAAAACTATTCCAGGCAACAGAACATCATTACTTTTGCTCTTCTGGTCTTGTTTCCTGACAAAATGCGGAGGAATCAAGGCACTACAATGTACCAAAAGTGTATTATCCCCTTAAGGAATATAATGGTGGTAGAGGAGAGATGGTTACCAAGATACCAACTCCATATACTGTACATTTATGAGTTTGGTGATGCATTTGGTACCATCCAGCCACAAAAGAGAGAGAGAGAGAGAGAGAGAGAGAGAGAGAGAGAGAGAGAGAGAGAGAGAGAGAGAGAGCAGCCTACGTCACTCGGCTGAATCTCTCGAGTACCGTTAAGTGGACCTTGATCTCCTGGGTGTTGCGAGTCCAGCATGTGTGTGTGTGTGTGTGTGTGTGTGTGTGTGTGTGTGTGTGCAAAAAAGGACAATATGAGGAAAGGTTACAAAATATTAACGTGCATGCAGAGCGAGAAAACAGAGAAAGCAGAGGAGAAAAAAAGAGCAGAAACAAGTAAGCTCCTACTAAAATAACTGTGCCAAATTTGTCGACTCAATAAAAATACATCACAGCTGCATACTTTTACTCTTAACATTCCGAGTCTAAAACATTTCCTAGAAAAGACCTGACCAATGTTTATATTTTTTGAGGGTAAAGTTGAGGAGGGTGTGTTTGACTTTGAGGTTTTGAGACACAGGGTATAATATTTTGAGGTCATGCTTGAAGACACTGTAGGATGATTCGAGTTTGAGGTTGACCCATTTAATTACGAGGTAGAGTTGGAAGCTAAGGTTGAAGTTGGGGTAGAGTTTGAGGTTGAGTTTGAGGTTGAAATTGCTTAAGGCTGAGGTCAGATTCGAGACTGAAGTTGAAGTTAAGCTTGAAGTTGAAGTTGAAGCTGTGGTAGAGTGTGAGTGAGGTTGAAATTGCTTAAGGCTGAGGTCAGATTCGAGACTGAAGTTGAAGTTAAGCTTGAAGTTGAAATTGCGTGAGTTTGATCCCGAGTCTAACGTCGATGGTGATAGTGTGGGTCGAGATCCAATTTCGTGTTGTTATAGTCAGTCAGTTTTAGAGGGATTAAACTCGTATGTATGAATTGGAAGACTACGGTACTGACTCCTACAAAAAATTATCCCACGAAACAATGAGGTCGTCTGTTACCCATCATGGCCTAGAGGAATCAGCGGTAGCCCACCAATTCGACCACATGACTTAACTAACCTCCTTAGAGATTCCCGGGAGTGATGTTGAGGGTAAAGTCGCCATCGAGTCTGCATGAGGTGGTGGAGGGTGAGTGGAGAATACCCTCTGTGTGTGTGTGTGTGTGTTATCTCAAGTGGTAGCTAGCCTCTCACTCTTGAAGATGTAAAGCCGAGGGAAGGAAGGAAGGAAGGAAAATGGGAAGAGGGTAAGGAAAGGGAATTTTAGGAGAGAGAGAGAGAGAGAGAGAGAGAGAGAGAGAGAGAGAGAGAGAGAGAGAGAGAGAGAGAGAGAGAGAGAACATGAACAGAAGGAAGAGGTGAACAAAGAATTAATAGCACAAAAGTCTTCCAAATAGCAACAACTGGACTTTACGAGGCTATTTAAGGGAAGAAGCAGTAAGCCAGAAAAAAAAAACTCCTAATCAACCTTAGATCCATCCCTAGTCACAGGAAAAAGAGAAGAACGAGTGGTGGAAGAAGTGGAGGGGGAGGGAGGTGGAGTTGGAGGATGAAGCGGTATGGGTTGACATGGAGGTGGAGGTGAAGGTAGAAGGTGGTGGTGGAGTTGGAAAAGGAAAAAAAAAAAAAAATTGTCACACATATCATAACTTATTAGGAAACGAAACCTCTAGCATCACTGGATAGCTATTAAAGTCTATGCTATATCATTATCTTAGCATGACAAAATATCCTCATCATGACCTAATTTGAGACAGGTCGAAATATCAAAGCGTCATCTATTTCCCTCAGGCCAAGGATAATTCATAATTACCACAACATTAAGTACCCTGTGATCATGTATGAGAATTGGGGACTTTTGATTCCTCCTAACTATGCCACGAAACACGCTCCTTCCCTATAGGTGGTGTTTCGTGGTAATATTTGAAGGACTCATTTACCTCCAATTTTCTGACTACATCACAGGGTCCCTTAACTATAAACCGTAAATTGAGAGATGCCAAATGTCTCTACGATTAATGTACAAAGGATAGTGAAACGCAAGTAGGCTATCACTCGAGAGCTTATTGATATTAAACGGGTTAGGACAGACTAATATGACCTCGTGGCGATGTAGTATGTGACATTACTATTTCCATTCGTAAGTAGACTAATGATATATTTAAAAAGTATAGGTAATGAATAAAGCATATCCGCGCAGTCTTTATCAAACAGACGCAAATCATCACAAAAATTCATAGTAGGCACGTAGAAGTGAAGCAAATCTTACTACAGATTGATTGATTGATTGATATTAGGCGACGCAACAGGGAGGTCATATAGCGCCAGAAAAAGGTGATAGAGAGGTGAGACAGCAAGCTGGAAGGAAATAGAAAGAAAAGAGGGACAGCTGAAGAACTAAAAGCTAGTGGCTGGGGCAGAAGGGGCGCCAAAATCCTTAACTTTAGTATTACCCACATCACTAATGCAGGCCAATTTTACGACCGAGTGCATCAATACTTCCAGGAAAAAAAATTAATTGTAGGGATTACGTAGGCTATAGGCAGGCAGGTAGGTGAAGCTAGTTGTTGCTGTTGTTGTTATGGCTGTATGTCCTACTACTATACCCTACCTGAGGTGATACGGAGATTGGGTAGTGATAAGGTGTTATCGTCCAGGTGAAAGGTCAACTCACTCCCTTTATATACTGTACTGTACAACTGGACCACTGCAATTCCTCACTCCCTACTCACTGCATGGACCAACTTACTTCTGTGACTGCAAATCGCCCACAACATAATTATTGCTATTATTATCATTTCTATTATTATTATCTTTATTTATTTTTTATTTTTTTGAAGGGGGGGAAAGGTGTCGTATATCAGCTAAAACTGTGTGATCTTGCTGAAATAAAGAGTGTATAAGAGGAAAGTAATGCCATGTATAGTGTACTGTACAGACAAAATAAATCGACTCCAGACACTCTGAAGCCTAACAAGACCAGGCCAACTTAGAGTGAAGCCTCATACTGGTGTCTCCTCTCCCCCTTCTTCTTTCTCTCTCTCTCTCTCTCTCTCTCTCTCTCTCTCTCAACAAAATTCATCCTCTCTTCTTTCCCTATTCATAACATTCTTTCTGATCTTCTTTTCTTTTTTGTCACTCATTCGCCTTCTCTCTCTCTTTACAAAACTCATTCCTTTCCCTCTCTCTTTGCAAAACTCATTCCTCTCTCTCTCTCTCTTTGCAAAACTCCTTCCTCTCTCACTCTCTCTCTGCTCAAAACAAATGTATTACTGACAGTCGTAATAATCTCACACCGATTAAACCCTACTACAAGGCATAGAATATAATCAACTGAAATAATGTACGTTGATCATAATATACATCCAAAGCTGACGGAACGAATTTAAACATTATTACTAGACTCTTCCTGCACTGAGATCAATCTTTCCTGGGAAGATTCAAGGACACATTTTTTTTTTTTAGTGCCAGTGAAAGACGAAAAAGTGTCCCCAAGTTGAAGTCACACCACTGCAGAAGAATTTAAAGTTGGCCTCTTTCACTCTGGCTCGGAGAAGTGGAAGCATTTCTTAGCATTCTCAGTTCGTTTATCAGAATTCGGATGAATCCACTGACTTAAAGGTTCTGTCTGGTTATAAATCCATTTCTCAAACAAGGTGACAACTCGGATCCCAAAGATATAGGATATAATGCCTCATAATTGCTCTTACCTTAAACCTGAAATATAGAAGTCACAAACGTTTATGGAAGTACTTTCTGTTTACCGATGTTTTGTTTCAGGGTAAAGACTGTCAGGCATAAAAAAATTGCTGAATTTAATTCAACCCCGAAATTCTCCTCACATCATACACACCACCGCACTGGGAATTGCAAAGCAATTTACCTAAAACAATGGCACCCCTTGCACGCACTTCTCAAGGGCGAGAGAGGAAGATATATTAAGGAATCGTTTGAGCATAACATATATCATTCCATCTCCGAACCGACTGATGCTTAATGTTTGTCTGAATTTCTCATTATGGTTTTGGTGCAGTTTCAATACGTGTGGTGTAGAACAATTTTCCATGAGTGGTTAGTGTAGATGGTGATTTTCGATAAACAGGAAAAACAGGGTTGGAAAGGGGAAAGGAGGGAAGAAAGGCAGAAAAGGAAATGGCAGGGCTGCAAGTGATGGATGTCTGGGAGAGGAGAAAAGAGGTTTGGAGGAAAGGAAAGAACGAAGGTGAGAAAAAGGAACTTAGAAGAGAGAGAGAGAGAGAGAGAGAGAGAGAGAGAGAGAGAGAGAGAGAGAGAGAGAGAGGACGAGCTAGGGCTGTACAGTACGTAACCAACCAACACAACCTCGATGGTGCAATTCTGTCTCTTCCTTTGGTCCCTCCTTACATCACAGTGCAGTGTTGCCTCATCCAATTTGCACCCGACCTTCTCCAGTGAATGTGTGTGTGTGTGACGACGTGGGTAGTGAAGCTGGTGAGACATGCACAGTTAAGGGGCTAGACGAGTACAGTGTTGATAAATCTGGGGCGCCTAAATTTATCCCCTAAACTATTCCAAGCAACAGGCCACCATTATATATTTTTTTCTAATCTGGCCCTGTTTCTTGTCATACTTTGGAGGAATGGCGGCGCTCCAATGTACCAAAATAAAAGTATAATATTCCTTTAATGTGGTCCTGTTTCCTAGCATACTTTAAAAGGTGCTCTAATGAACCACAAGTGTATTTTATCCCATTAACCACATGACTGTAACTAGTAAGATACCTTGTTACTCGTACGTGTGTGAGCGCATGGGGAGAGAGAAGTAGTAATTATAACACTACTGTCTCGTTCTCAAAGGTTTGTCGTCTAGTCTAGTAATTCATGAAAGGTGCTGGAGAGGAATACATTGTAGCTTATATTATACGAGGAAAACAATGAACGTGTTGGCAAGTTTCATTTCCGTTCCCTCAAGCTAGGATATATTTCAAGATCCATGTGTAGGTTTCCTGTGTGTATAGTCTCTCACACAAGCCTTCAGGAACTCGAACATATCCTGGTCGTTTAAGAGAGAGAGAGAGAGAGAGAGAGAGAGAGAGAGAGAGAGAGAGAGAGAGAGAGAGAGAACGAATCGTGCCAATATAGTAGGAAAACTCGTTCTCTTTAATTACTGTCTTCATTTTCATATCTCTGAGTGCCAGGGCCATATTTTTTGTCCATACGTACTAACTACAAGCGATACTTCGATATGCCAGACTTACAAACAATTACAAACACTGAATAAGGCACCAACTATGTCTCGGTTTACCAATATTCCATCAGTATCATTTCCCTTACATAATGAGTTCGACAAAAGGACACATATCACCGGAGAAACTAGTGCCATGCAAAGGATACCTACTTCAAGTTTATAATTTGTTCTAGAGTCTGAGCATCCCTAAGGTGAA
The DNA here is from genome assembly GCA_033782935.1 of Petrolisthes cinctipes. Classification (NCBI taxonomy): domain Eukaryota; kingdom Metazoa; phylum Arthropoda; class Malacostraca; order Decapoda; family Porcellanidae; genus Petrolisthes; species Petrolisthes cinctipes. The sequence continues at coordinate 15,569 of JAWQEG010004085.1, forward strand.
TCAGGCAGCAGAGGCCACAGACCTTCATAGCTAAGTGTATAATAGCATCTGGTCGAAAATCTAGAGCAGAGGCACAGACGGGTTGGTTGCAGCTGTCGATAATGATGATGGTGGTGGTGGTAGTGGTGGTGGTGGTGGTGGTGGTAGTAGACTCTGCCGCCCGCACATAGCAGGGATGGTCAAGGTCATAATACCTCATCCAGTATCAAACCATCACAATTTGCATCACGCTGACTTCGAAATTATACAGATTCCCATAATCACATTCCGTAAATCCTCGGTAATGTGTAAATCCAACTCGAAAAGAATGGATTGCTCGCCTGTATAGCCTCTAGCAGCAGACTATATTGTTTACTGGAGACATTTGGTTAGAAAAACTCTCCTTGCATATCCTGGTAAAATATGTTGTTCCTGATGTATAGGATATGGGAATTATCACTCTACCTCGTCACTCATGCATGATTCGAGTATGTTAATTAATGGTTTCCACTGTGGCTCGTCACCCTGGCTCGTCTCTCATGATTCGAGTATGTTAATTAATGGTTTCCACTTTACTGAGACGACCGATAACCTAAAGTTCAACGCGTTTTCATTTGAGGCAGAATGTATTATCGCTTTTAATGAAACCGAGGAGAAAATTTTTGTACAACTACGTTCTTGGAAATATAATGCAGAGGAGAGACAAGTGTGGAAGTAAGTAGCAATGCAAGCTGGACTGGAACAATTCACTGGTCAGGTCGATATGTTAATTAAAGGACTTCAGAGTGGAGGTGTGTCAATAGCCGAGACAGTCTAATAGCAGCTGTAGCCTACGTAACCTACTTTAATTAAGGGGGAAGTACAGTTTTGATAACTCTGGAACAAGTGATTCCTTCAAACTCTTCCAATAAATATATAGAGGTCACCATTATTTTTGTTAATCTAGTTCTGTTTCCTGGTATACTTAGGAATCCAGGTGCTCTAATGAACCAAATAGGCGATGGCAGCCTTTGGTATCGTTATGCAAGACTCGATATCAAGTTGCAAAGAAAACAATATGAACACAGTTCAGTTTTTAACCACGTGAAAATGCACGGGCTTCATCACATAACCTTTAACTTTTTCTGTAAATTAAACGCAAACCAAGAAAATTTGGGTCAAACGTTTGCATAATTTTATGTAGGTATAATAAGACAAATAATTATACTAATGAACATGCGTTCAAAGTTTTCATAATTTAAAAGGCAACCAGTGTATATCAGCAAGCAGTGCCATTCTCGCCCGTCATTCGGTCAAAAAGGTTTAGTCTGACCTCGAGTCTGTCTTCCCACGTGTTGTAGAACAATAAGGATAAACTCTGATTCATGGCTGGAGAATGATGGAGTAACATGGGACTCAGTATGTGCGAAGGGCGATTTAGCAACGTTCTTGGTTTTCCTTGTTCTCCATCTTCCTTTCTCTAGTAAATGATGCATTGTCCTTTGGAAGTAGCGCTGTGTCTTCCAGCTTTTTGTAAACGAGCTGGACGAAAGAAGAAACCTTAGTTTGATTTGAGGACGGAGGACGATGGACTCGAGTGAAACCTCTACTTTAAGGCCTTGCATTAAAGATAAAGAGCAGTTGGAAATTGATTAAGAACTCTGGTTGAAGGAAAGAGTAACAACAGATGTTTTCATACCACCCTGACGAGGATGCAAAATGTTCTGTACTGAAGTAAAACTACCATTAGCTGGAAATGGTCGAGGGAGGCATGTGCTAATGCTTTACGTGTTTCAGGTTATGTAGTAAAGACACGCAATGAGATGTTGGTAAGGAAGAAGGAAGCAACTGGGGGAAATATGCCAATAGTCCAATACAAGGCCAGGAAGGGCTTCTGATTTTAAAGGAAGAGAAATTTGGAGAGCCCAGTGAAGAAAGGGTTTCCAAAGAGAACTCTCCGGGGAGGGATGATGTAAATAAAGGCCCCAGGTGACCCATAACCAGCCTAGTGGTGGTGGCGTGGCAGTAGCAGCAACGTGTGTGTGTGTGTGTGTGTGTGTTTGAGGTGGTGATGGTGGTGGCGTGCCGGAGCGTCAGTGGTGGTGCGGTGCGCTAGTCTGACGTCGTTGTTGCTCCACCCTCCCTTCCTCCCTCCCAGCCTAGCCTTGCCACGCTCGCTTCCCTCCCCTCCTCTTTCTCTCTCTATACCTCCCTCCCTCTCTGCCTGCTGCTGCTTCACCTTCTCCCATGTCTATCTCTACATTCTCTTCCTCAACTCCACCGCGCATTTGGTTCCCTCAGGAGTAACTTGCCATTAAAGGACTTATAATTTTGTTCCGTGTTGTCTTGCTTAAGCGAATGTTGTGTTATTGGCAGTACGTTTTGGGCTACATCCTTCCTGTCTCTTCCCTCCTCCCCCTTCGTTCTCTCCCTCCCAGCTTTGCCTCCACTCCTCCGGCCACCTTCTTTCTTCAGCTCTGTACTGTACTCTCCTACCTTGCTCATTTGTTCCTTCACACACACACACACACACACACACAGATATATATATTGATGACGACTGTGGTGTTCGTTATCTATAAAAAAAAAAAGTCATCGGAACTGTGCTTGAGGAAATATGCTTGCAACCACTCCACCTAACCTTCCTGCTCTCTCTCTCTCTCTCTCTCTCTCTCTCTCTCTCTCTCTCTCTCTCTCTTCGGGAACAGCTCATCTCTCTCTTTCGGGAACAGTTCACCCGTTGCGTTCATTGAAGCTATACATGGATTTTTATGAGAGGAATGTTGTGTTTTTGGCTTCACGTTTGTAACCACTCCGCTCGCTCCGCCCCTCCCGCTTCCCTCACTCCCCTTCCTCCCTCACCCTCACCAACACACACACACACACACACTCACTCACCGGCTGGCCTTTCCCTAATTCTCTCTCTTCCTGCCATGTTTTATCTCGGTGTCTTCAAGAGTAAACTTATTTCAGTAGTTGTTAGTCTAAGGCTCTATCTACGTGAGTAATGTTTGAGATGCAGTTTTATTTGGGGTATCATCCTCCAACACCTGATAGCCAAGCCAAATATAAATCCCGAGTCAGCTGGGATACCCGCCTTGTTCAACTTAAGTCTCGGGTGATATTTTATTTCTTTGTTTACAGGAGTTTCAGCTGTGGGGTAGGAAACAAGACATGGACGCTGAATGTGACTAAACAAATGGGTGGAACTCTGTTAAAATACGATAGCTCGATGAAGGTACGATATCTGCAAGAGAGATGGCGAAGAAAGAGAGAGAGTGAGAGAGAGAGGGAGGGAGGATGAGGGGCGGGTGGCTGGCTGGCTGGCTGGGTCGCATGGCTGGCTGGTTGGCTGGCTCGGTAGCAAGCTATGTGGCAACACATTCCTTGCTTCTACCTCCATTAAGGTCATCACCAATGTTCATATATAACAAATGAAGAGCTGCTGAAATCAGGTCACTGGCCCTTGGGAGTTTGAATTTGAATGCTAGTGGTGGCGGTTGTAAGAGTGAACCGTCGTCGTCTTTGGCCAGTGAGGGACACAGGCGCGCCAGACGGGATGTACCTCCTCCCACAGACTGCAGATTATCACACTGGGCGTTGGTGGTGCGCTGTTGACACTTGTACCATCATTTGGGGTCTATCCTTGACCCATCTGGCCTGTCACCTCTAATTTACACCCTCAAACAACACTAGTGACACAAAACAAACACAGACTGATGAACAGACACATGATAAAAAGAGAACCCCAACTCGCCACTAGTTGATATGACAACAGTGTATGTGTGGATCATGATACCCGTCACTCTGGCACCACTACTACTACCACCTCCACCACCACCACCAGTGCCTCGAGATTACAGACTCTGTGCCACTTGGTTGTGTCCTCCCCGTCTCCCACAACACCACACACATCCTGGCCCCTGCAGTACTCCTGAAGCCCTCCAATACCTCACGGCAGACACACACACACCAACACACACACCACAACCTTGACGTGACCTCCTTTCCCTCACTCCTTGTTACGGCGTAGACACTTTTTGTGGTGAAGCCAATGTAACCTCGACTCGGCAGAATCCAAGCTTGATATTGTGAGAGCAATAATTATGAATCTCACCTGAGGCTTATGTACTGTAAGGGTTTCTACACTCTATCAAGCTGATTAATTAATATGACTACAATTTCTTAGCTAAGTGTGCATTAATAACTAATTTTTCTATTTGTTGGACCTTTAGGAATAGCAAATAAGAGAATAAATTACTCGAGGAGATTTGTATTAGAAGTGTAGATGTAAGATGGAAGACACAGTAGAGTAACCTTTGAAGGACAAACACACACACACACGACTTCAGAACTAGCACAAATTCATACAGGGAGGGATTTTTTCAGTGTGTGTGTGTGTGTGTTTATTCATTTTTTTTTGGGGTGGGGGGAGGGGGTGAGACGTGTTTCTAACGACGAAGGAAAAACTAATCTGCAAGCTATCAAGGGATCCAGCCAAACACTGACGAAATTAAGCAGGCATCACACCAGCACGTGTCCCTACATCCTCTGGGCAATACAAGGCTCCCTCAGTCATCCAACTTGCTTTCAGAGCCTGGTTGGAATATAAATTATTTGACCCCCCCAAAAACACGGATGATGAAGTAAGAAAAACTGTGGATGAAGTAAAAGAAAAATAGAGGAAATCAGTGCTATGGTGATAGACCCGTCAACTACCTACTGTATCTGGGTAGCTGACGGTGTAATCTAATATACAGTCTTACCTACCCCTGTAAAGCCAGTCACTTAAGGAGATGAATAACCCTAGGTAAAGCCAGTCGATTAAGGAGATGAATAACACCATGTAAAGCCAGTCACTAAGGAGATGAATAACACCATGTAAAGCCATTCACTTAATTAAGGAGATGAATAACACAACGTAAAGTCAGTCACTTAATTAAGGAGATGAATAACCCCATGTAAAGCCAGTCACTTAATTAAGGAGATGAATAACCCCATGTAAAGCCATTCACTTAATTAAGGAGATGAATAACCCCATGTAAAGCCAGTCACTTAATTAAGGAGATGAATAACACAATGTAGCCTAAAGCCAGTTACTTAATTAAGGAGATGAAAACCCCAATGCATCTTACTTGACAGGGTCATGTTTTGATGTGCAATTTTGACAAACTCCAGACGATTAAAAATTTGTTGAGAAATATCATTGGCACTACAAGGCCCATAGGATATTGAAGCATAAAGAGTTTGGGCATTGCATTTAAGGATAAAAATGGGCGAGTGCTAGAGGGAACGTGTGTGTGTGTCTGTGTGTTGTGTGTGTGTGTTGAGGGTGAATTAAAACACTCCTGATTCCTCCTTCAACTACGGGAGGCAACAAACAAATATTACCCCAGCTTATTATTATTATTATTACAGGGATCTATTTTGCAGCATAAATCAAGTGAATTAGTAGCCGTCCAGTTCCCACATAACCTCCAATAACCCACACAGTCCTTAATGGTAAAATACAGTGGTGGTTAATCTGGAGCAACTGATACCTCCAAACTATATTCCAAGCAACAGGACACCAATATTTTTGCTGTTCTTTTGGTCCCGTTTCCTGGCATATACTCTGGAGGAATCAAGGTGCTCTTATGTACAGTCGGCCTCAGGAATTCCTACACAGAGACTTGGTTAAAAGAAAAGGGATCTAAATTATGTACATATAGTAGGCAATGTTCTGTTGACTGGTTCAAGTAGGCTATTAACCAAATAACATTACTATAAAAGTTTGGTGTCAGGAAATTAATGTACTGTACTAAATTTTCCAGTTGCTACGAACCCTTGATGTCACAGGGGTGTATACGAATTCCTGAGGCCGACTGTACAAACATACCAAAAAGGAATTACCCCCCTTAAATGGCACACCTGCATGGGAAGTTCTGGAGGCAAACGCAAAACAATATTAAACAGATAAACGAGACACCCCGCTGACTAAGAGAAAGAAAACCATAGGATCGATGTCACTGTGATGATATACGTGCTACATGGGGCATAAAAGGTATCATCAATTTTTGTGTCTAGAGTCCTTTACGATTTTTTTTTTTTTTTTTTTTTTTTACCTCCTCCAAGCCTACAGACACGACAGTCGATGGTGAAGTTACTGACTGACTGACTGACTGGTGGTGGTGTTGGGGTTGTGGTACTCTGAGTCACTTTTGCAGGTATAGCCACAATTAAATATCCACCGATACTTTCCTTTCATCGTAGTAAATATCTTGGTAATATAGAACAAACAACACGTGTATGATTTTGCAGCACCTCATAATAATAATAATTGAGGGGGTTGAGTTGACGTAAGCTGTTGTATGATTATATTTTGATATGATACTGATTTATTTGCACAATGGAATGAAGGTGTCAGTGGTTATTTGATTGTGGCTGTACCAGCAGTTAAGCATCTACTCTCTATCTACTCCCTTATTCTAAATGCCTTTCAGAATCGTATTTACAAACGCCAATAAATACTACAAAGATTTACAGTGCTAGAGATAGGTTTCTGATCTATACATAATTATATCCTAGTCACTTCGCAAGCTCAGATGTATTCCAATCCCTAGTGTGTGTGTGTGCGTGTTTGTGTGTGTGTGTGAATTATTAATAGTTAAGGCTGTGTTTCATTGCAGTGAGGAAGGCGTGTGAAGAAAATACAAAGGCAACCAACACCTAAATCCTTTATCTCTTGGGATGCGTGACAGCAGGTGGTGGTGCCAGTACCAGACACAAATTCAGTGATTAGAGTAGTTTTCGTTTATCACAGGTTATATAGTCCGGGTTATCTCTCTCTCTCTCTCTCTCTCTCTCTCTCTCCACGATAAGACAGCCAGCCAGCGACCTGTGTATTGGAACAGCTGTATAGTACAACCTCCCAGCAAGTGTCTTTTTAATTACAAAGATCACGTTATAACTTTATGATCAGCTATTCACTTATTACATTATATTTCATTCTGGACCGCTACTGAGAGGAATTGAACCTCCAATCCCACATAATATTAATTAAGGGGGAAGGTTGATGTTGGTAAATCTAAAGCAACTGAATCCTACAAACTATTCCAAGCAACAGAGCACCACCATTATTTTTGCTCTTCTGGTTCTGTTTCCTGGCATATCTTTGGAGGAATCAAGGCACTCCAATGTACCAGAAAAAGAATTATATACCACCTTAAGGGAAGAAATTCTTGACTGTATATTGAAGGGGTACTGAAACGTCCAAACAATGTCACGAAACAGGTCCACTATTAGTAACATTTGAGGTCATTTGTTTCGTGGGATAGTGACTGTGGAGGAATTAGTAGCCCTCGAATTTATCAACAAGAGATTCCCCCTTTAATTAACACGATGCAGCCACTTCCCTGTCCAACCTTCACACAACGGCTGACAACTTTTACATTTTTGTCTAGGCAAGGTTGTAAGATAATGTTTGTTGCAGGGAAACACCTATACTCTTGACGTCCCATGGCTCAAAAAGTGTCATAAGTCTGTTTAAAAAGTATGTCATATGTCTGTTTAAAAAGTATGTCATATGCTGGTTAAAAAGTATGTCATATTATATCTGTTTAAAAGGTATGTCATAAGTCTGTTTTAAAAGTATGTCATATGATATCTGTTTAAAAAGTATGTCATATGTCTGTTTAAAAGTGTGTCATATGCTGGTTAAAAGAGTTTACCACTTGTATGTGTGTACTTGGACAAATGCAAACACGATTCCAAATATCAGTCGAAACCCCCGTTCCCTCCAGTACTACAATAGTTTTTAAAGGTGAAATAATATACTGGTCACCAATGATCAAGGGAAAGTGATAATGTCTGCTACATTTCACAGATAACATTTTCTTTCTGAGGCTTTTTCCGCTTTTGTATTTTGCTGTAACTAATAGCCACGTGACCTTGCATTTTATCCCCAAACACCTCCAGAATGTGAAAGTGTTAAATATAAAAAGTTGCCTTTAAACTTTCTTCTATTCCTTCTCCTTCCCTGCAGAAATACTTATCAAAACATCCCTTTTAAGAATGTAAGAAAGTAATATATGATGACTTTCACTTTAAAACATGTCAAATTGAGGCTGTCTGTTTCCTGGCATATATGTTTAGAAGAATTAGTAGTCCTCCAATTCACTAACAAGAGATTCTCCACTTAATATGACTAGGAGAATTAATGACGTGCATAAATATTACACATGGGAGTTATCATTTGTCCTCCAACATGGGTCACGCACGGCCTTTACACTTTTCTCTGACTAACTAAGAGTAGCAAATTTGTCCTGTCTGAGGAAAGCAAACCCCGAGGTATTGATGTGTGGGTAAGACAGAAATCCCCCACGTCTTTCACTTCAGGATGATTTGTTATGGTGACTACGTGTGGGGTTATGCAGCACACACACACACACACACACACACACACACACACACACACACAGATAGAGACAGACTAAGACACACACACACATACAATATACATGTGGACTCACGTAGACAAAACCCACCCACCAACACACATATACCATCATCATTATAAAGGGTGTGGCTTACCCTTGGGCCCAAGTCTCGTGTCCACCCTTAAAACCCACCCAACACACACACACACACACACACACAGGAGGGCTTGGAGGTCTCACGTCTTCTCCTAACTCGTGGTGGGTGAAGGGTAATTTCCTGTCATGCTAAATCGTCTGGTATTAGTCCCAAAGCATGTAGTACCCAAGACATACGGTATGCTGCTGTTGTTGTTGTGTATGGGTTGAGTGACGTAGTTTATATTTTCTATTCTTTACCTTGGAGTGTTTCCCCGAGACAAGAATGAACGTCTGGTCATTGTCTAAGAAAAATGGTTGTAATTTTTTTCGGTTCAAAAGTCTATCTATCACACTGACACCTATTTTCTATCGTGCTCCATCTTCCGTCCTGGGGTCAACTGTGCTCAACTAGATTCGTGGAGATTCCCGTACAGCGGAAGTCGTGACATGTGTGTGTGTGTGTGTGTGTGTGTGTGTGTGTGTGTGTGTGTGTGTGTGTGTGTGTGTGTGTGTGTGTAGCATATGACCTGGGCCACGGTAAAGGGCGTGATGAAGCCTATGTCCAGTGTCGAAACATAAAAAAAGAATATGTACCATCTTGAGAATAGGTTATGGGACTCAGCATTACACTGACCAAAGGAGGAAGGAAAATGTGTTCATGCTAAACCCGCTTCAAGTCAGTCGCAGGTAGCATTTTCTCGACGATATAGTTTTGAGATGCCTTAAAATCTTTTCCCCTCATTACGACCCACAAGAGAAATCCATTCAACACGTTCTCCTGGAGTTTGCCACGTTTCATATTATATTGAACTTCAGCTCTTGATTTTATTTAATTTTTGTTGTTTCACTGGAACTATACCACAGGAATTAACCCTTGAGATACATTGTTGTTCTTATGACACACAAAACTGTCTGACGTTACTCCAGGTATTGTTGTTGTTGAAGACGTAAGCTATAAAACAGTTTATCTACTCTTATCCTGAAAGCACTAGTCTGTTTCCTTGATTAGTTTGGGGGAATCAGTAAGCCTCCCAGTTCACCCATAAAAAAAGGACCATTCAGTAGGACACATTTAAACCTATAAAAATCAGTAGTTTTTCCCCAACAACAACAACAACAACAACAACAACAATAATAAAACGCTTGGTGGTGGTAGACAGAGACGAACTGTAAAAAATGGTCAGATGTTGTTTTTATTCTATTCAGCGCTAACTGGGACTTTTACGGTTGGGAGTCATCAGCCAGAGGGATGTTGGTACAGTCTGACAACAAGGCATCGTCATCGTCAACATCACTAACATTATCTCCATCATCATCATCATCATTAAACGCATCATCATCATCACTATCATCATTAGCATCATCATTATCATTATCACTGGCCAATTTCACGAGTCCAATTTCACACTATGGTTCGTTCTGCAATAGGGGTCTGTCTGGGTACTACATACATCAGCCAGGCAAGAAATGGTTAAGCAAATTGGTGGTGATATATAGTTCAAGGCCCTGAGAGATACCTGGTGAATGGAAGGTTATCATACAGACTCCTCCAATCCCTGCCACAACACAACACTCATACCGAGGGAAGTTGTTTAGTGGAAGAGTTGGAGGAATTACTGTAGGAGCTATCAGTTTTATTCCTCTTGTATTCAGCTGCACTGATAGTTAAAATATAATGTAATCGTAAGAATATCATTGATGAATTTGCATTTCCTCGTAAAAGTCACTCTCTCTCCTGCTTATATATCAAGACACAACCCCAGTACTGAACTAAAATTGGCTAGGCAAACATCTGTGTACTAAGGTAACCCCATAGAACAAGATTTATCCAGAGTAAATAATATGCTGATGCAGACATGCAAATCTACACGTACTACACTATACACAACAACAACAAATCCACACAACCTTCCCTTCCCCTCCTCATCTACCTCACCTCAACCCTACCTATAAAACCGGAGTCTCAGGTGTTGGTCATTATTAGAGTGTATCGCTGCTGCTATAACTCCTTTATGACACACATGCCAACTGAGTTTTCACAGCTGGTACAGTACGTAGGCGACATTGATTTTCTTACTGGTGTATCTGGCTCACATCACAACACCCTAGCCTAGCCTAGCCTTTGCCGGTTCCACACAGGTGTTTCTTCCACCTGCCATGACCGACCTCCCACGTCAACCTGCGTGTGTGTGTATCTGTTACAGCCTCCCCTTCCCTCCTTCTCATGCATGCACGGTTCGCATCTAAGTGTATATACTGGTTATATAGTTATGTTTCCCACCTGCCACTGTCTATATAATGCCTTCCTCGATTTGTACACATTTGTCCTGGCCTTTCCCTCTACATTCCTACACCAGCTGTCTTTGAAACACCTTCATTGTTGTCTAAGGAGAGTTATTGTCTAAGGAGAGTTATCATAGTTCCCCGCTCGCTCCTCTCTGCCTCTATCATCTCCCCTCCACTCCTCCTGTCACTGTCCACTGTTTTCCTCAACTTGTGTGTGTGTCTGCTATATTCTGGTCGTTCCTCTTTGTTCCTACACCTGCCTTTCCCTTACCGCTCTTGTCTCGTGTGTTTCTATAAAAGTATATTAAATGTTGTAATAGTCTCTCTTTCCTTGTACAGTACTGTACCTGTCATCTTCCTCTGGCTACAGCCTTCTGCTTCTCTCAGCTAATATATCTGCCCTGACCTTTCCCTTATCTGCTTAACATGTGTGCTTTTCCTCCCTCTTGCCTTGGTCTAGTGCTTTTCACTGTCTGTTTAATTCGTCATAGACTCCTTTACCATTTCACATCTACACTGTTACTTGTATCAATTTTCTGCAATGGACTGCCCACTGGTTTTCATAACCCATGTACCTATAAGAATAAGAAGACATGATCCAATACACACGTGTATCTCTCTCCTCTAACACAAAGATTTTCCGTATACCATTCATGAATTGTGAACCTGTTATGGACTCACCTCTACAATCAGTGATATGGCGTTACGAGGAAGGTAAAAGAGCAGATGCATTCACAAGGGGGAGATATCTGATCTATTTAATGACAGTACGAATGTTAGCTTCTCTTTTCCTGGTGAAAATATAACCCTTCCTCATCTACTGATAGATATATATATTTTTTTTAGGTTGCTCTGGATTTTCGAATACAACATAACACAACCAATCAGGATATACTGTAGCTCTCGAATTACCCCTCCATGCCTCCAGGTTGGCAGATGGACGCAACACCTGTATAAACATCTGTTCTGGCTCCCAAAGGACACGTCTCTTACAGCAGCACCTATACATACTTTGCTCTCTCTCTCTCACTCGTCCTTTGCCACTACCGACCCAGTTCATTATTACACGGTGAGAGACACAAGACAAACACAATCATAATAAGAGTTGAAAGAGACTCCCGAGAACTGTATAAGAAGTAAGCTACCAAGTTCTTAGCATCGATTTGTTGTCTGACGAGGTTTATAAAAAGTAAAGCAAAAGTCAGTAAAAATGTTTAGGCCTAACTCAAGGAAAAGAGGGGCAAGGGTCCCTCCTAATCAAGAAAATATACACAAAGAAGCAAACGAAATTACGAAAAATATATACATCTTAGTAAATAATTAAATACATAGTTAGCAAAAACATGAACTCATACAACATTTAAACTCTTTTACCTATCCAAACAGTTTATACTGACAGAGTGTCAGATAGTATAACATTTACAACAGCTGTACAGAGAGTCCCAATCTAATCCTGGGTATATTTCTCACACGTATTTCGTCAGTTTTTATCCTTTCCTTTCACTATATATTAAGTATCTGCCTCCCTTCCCCGTGATAATATAGGTATGGCACAATGGACGATACGCTGGTATGCTACTCAGTATTACACAGGCTTAATTAAGGGACCCTATGTGTGTTGTAGTCTGAAAAGTGGAGGTAAATAAATCCTTCAAATATTGCCCCGAAACACTGGCTATAATTATAGAAGGAGCTTGTTTCGTGGCATAGTCAGAAGGAACCAGCAGAAGCCTCCAATTTTTATAAACTAACACAGGGACCTTAACTCCAAATCAGATGCCTCTCGTCTTATAAGTATTCAATAGGACACACACTTATTGTATTCAGCTACTGTTCGTTCTTCATCTACTTTTCTCGATTCAATTTCCTTCCCTTACAATTTCCACGAGAACAAATTAGAGGACACATGAAATTTTAGGAACGTAGTAGATTTTGCGACCTCACATCACTCACTCTCAAGGATCTATTTTACTTAACCTGAAAAATCCCATCAAAGAGGGTTTTTCGTCCAACAGCAGAACAGATATATAAACGAAGGCTAAGTGTAGTGAAGGAACTGGATGTTAGTAGTTCCTCAAATCTTTGGTACGAAACAGGGCCCGTATTTACGAAAGCAAAGTTCACTCTTAACATAAAATTATATTCGTAAGCATTCATTCATGGCGAGGACTAGTTAGTACCCGACACTGCTTCGAATTCATAAAATCAGCTCATGCAAATAGAATAGCATAGTCATTCACTGCTTCGAAATGAACCTGAAACAATATGGTGAGGTCAGAAATGCAAACATACGAACAAGTCCAAAACTCTAAGATGTTTTGTGAATACCGTCTCAGATTCCTTCTATTTCGTGCAGCATAATGTGGAGGAATAATCAGTAACTTTTATTGGGTGGACAAACTCATGCTTCCCTTTAGCCTGATCAGGGTCGCTGGTGTCTGAACTCACAATGTCGATGAGTGAGGCTGGGGAGTAAACTGACCTTAATTGCATACTGCCGCTATAGATCTATTACCAGGACAACAGTCAGCTCCAGAATTCAGAGTTAAAAAAAAAAAATTTGCGTCATAGCGAGTGGTTATGCTGTTCAAATGAGAAGCTGCCGTTTTATATATTTACATAACGCTCCTCTAGAATGCTCCAAGTAGAAAGCTGTCAAATTTACACCTTATTATCCCCTGAATGTGTTGAAATTACATGTACAGTACTGATCATAACAGAACACCCGGTAACACCAGGATGGAGTTAAGGGGGACATTTTGTGTTGGTAAATCTGGAGCAACTGAATCCCCTCCAACCTATTCCAAGCAACAGAACCCCATTATTTTTGTTCACCTGGACCCGTTTTCTGGCATACTTTGGAGGAATCATGGCACTCCAATGTACCAAAAGTGAATTACCCCCTTAATGCTGCTGTTGTAGTGTGTGTGAGGGAGGCAGTGACCATTGCAGTGATGTTTTCAGATGGACAAACAGTATAAATCTGCATCTAGATAGAATTCATGCATGAGGAAGTGAGTGTCCGGAATTAAGGGGGGATAAATTCACATTTGGTACATTGGAGTGCCTTGATTCTTCCAAAGTATGCCAGGAAACAGGTCCAGATGAACAAAAATAATGGTGTTATGTTGCTTGGAATAGTTTGGAGAATTCAGTTGCTCCAGATTTACCAACACAAAATTTCCCCCTTGCAGGAGTACAATAGGGACGGGCGGGGTGACAACACATGCAACACCACGGAAGGAAATGATGTACAACACAAGTGGAATATAGGCTACTTCATGCCAGTACAGAAAGAATAATAATAATAATGTGTGTGTTGTTGTTCATTCTTTTACATCATATCCCACTTCTATGTGTGGTCGATGGGACTAAGATTTGGCAGATGGTTTTATGACCAGATTCCACAATTAATAATAATAATAATAATAATAATAATAATAATAATAATAATAATAATAATAATACCCTCCTGTCCTGCTGAATCTTATTTTTCTACTATCTATCAAAATATTAATTAAGCAAGTATTGGTCTCGTAAACACGTGACGAATATTCAGGGAAAATTCTTGATCCAGTAAACTAAACTATGAGAACTAAGCTGATGACTGAAAGTTCTGCATTCCATAACGTCTACTGTAGATATGAAAAACACCGAATTCGTAAAAAAAAAAAAAAAAAAGTTAAAATTGGTTGAAAAGGTATCTTTAATTTTTTGGCATGAAATATAATCATGTTGACTGCAAGCCTAACTATCCTTTCCCTGTAGGAGTTAAGTTACGATTCACTACACATCAACCAACATAGTGAATATCGCAAATTTACATATACATCCGAAAATAAAGTAACAGCACAATTTACTGTGATCTTGAGGCAGTCAGTACCAGCAGATAAACCAAGGCATCGACTACAATATTCTCTTTATGTTAGACTCAGTTAGAGGGACGTGATCCTGGCTGAGAGACAGTCATGGCAGGGAGGAGTGACTGGTTACCATTGATGAAAGTTCTTGGAATCCACTGGGCCAATTTCTTAGAGGGTCTGACATGGATGACTGGAGTGCACTGCCTCTAGCCATAGTTAGGTTAAGGGGGTGCGGGAGTAGGGGGACAGGCTTGGGGAGGGGGGGAGGTTAGGGGGGTGCGGGAATAGGGGGACAGGCTTGGGGGGGAGGGTTTAGGGGGGTGCGGGAGTAGGGGGACAGGCTTGGGGAGGGGGGGGTTTAGGGGGGTGCGGGAGTTGGGGGACAGGCTTGGGGAGGGGGGGGGTTAGGGGGGTGCGAGAATAGGGGGACAGGCTTGAGGGAGGGGGGGGTTAGTGGGATGAGGGAATAGGGGGACAGGCTTGGGGAGGGGGGGGTTTAGGGGGGTGCGGGAGTAGGGGGACAGGCTTGGGGAGGGGGGGGGGTTTATAGGGGTGCGGGAATAGGGGGACAGGCTTGAGGGAGGGGGGGGGGTTTAGGGGGGTGCGGGAATAGGGGGACAGGCTTGAGGGGGGGGTTAGGGGGATGCTGGAAGAGGAGACAGGCTTTCTACCCACCCCAAGCCTGTCCCTCTATTACCGCACCCCCCCCCCCCAAGACTGTCCCCTACTACCCGCACCCCCTTAATGGGATGGTATACTTTTGATTGACTGTAGTGCCTTGATTCCTCCAAAGTATGCCAGGAAACACACCCATATAAAGAAATATAATGGTATCCTGTTGCCTGGAATAGTTTGGAGGAATAATAAATTTTGCTCCAGATTTACCACCGCAAAAAAATGTGCTATATATCCCCTTAAGTTATGTTAGGTTAGGTTAGGTTAGGAAGGCCATTGTGTTTGTGGTATTGTTCCCTGTCTACTCTGAAAGGCATTATTGACAAGCTATGTGGACACAAGAAATGGATTAAGAAAGACGATTAGATGATTAATGAATATCGGCTCTGAATGAAGGAACATGAGTCAAAATGGGAAAGTGGATCTCTCTCTCTCTCTCTCTCTCTCTCTCTCTCTCTCTCTCTCTCTCTCTCTCTCTCTCTCTCTGTGTGTCTGAATGCATGCAAATACAGCAGGTTTGTATGTTTCTTGTCTGTATGTCTCTGTCTGTCTGTTTTTTCCGAATGCCTGCATATACAGTACAGTCGTCCGTTTATATGTATGTATGTATGTATGTTGTCAGTATGTCTCTGCCTGTGTGTATGCATAGACGTGGACGTACGGCTTTGCATGCATGAATGTATATCCCTTCTCTTTTCATTTCCCTCTACCACTCTTTCACTCTGCAGCAGAAGTAGGCCAGCGAGGCTACGTCACCACAGCTGAGTCAGGGAGTGCCAGCCAACGAGCCAGCCAGTCAGGGAGGGAGGGAAGGAGAGAGGGAGGCAGGGAGGGAGGGCAAAGAGGAAGTGGTGTGCTAGATTCTGGCACTCATACTGTCACCACCACCCACCTCCACTACTACCTACTACCACCACCACTACTACCACTAATCCCACCACTACCACCGTCACCAGGATTACCATTAACACTACACCATTACTACCACCTTCACCAGGATTACACCATCACTACTACCACAACAACCACTACCACTGTCACCACCCACCTCCACTACTACCTACTACCACCACCACTACTACCACTACTAATCCCACCACTACCACCGTCACCAGTATTACCATTAATTAAAATAACCTCTATCATCAACAGCATCGTATTCATTACCATCATAACTACCATCACTATAGTATTACCCCCATCATCAAGACTAACAATATATATAAACCAAGTTAAAGACATTACCATCTTTCCTTCCTTTCTATTCTAGTCATCATCATCACCATCTCCTTAATGAATGATATGGTCTCAAAACCACCAAGGTATCTAGAGACACTTCGATGATTTGCACTTTACGGGGAGGAGAGATTTGTTGACTTGAAGGGGAGACTCTCTTGTTGGTGAATCAGAGGGCTACTCATCCTTCCATACCACCCAATGCCAGGACTCAGACGACCTTAATGTTACTAATAGTTGCCAATGATAGAAGACCCAAGAGTTGGCTAAACTTTACAACATTTGTCTCTTTATCTCATCACTCTCTGTAAAGTTATAAGTCACAGAACTGTAGAGAAATGGCCAAAAAGTTATGTCTTAGACTTCAACAGCTCCCACAAAAAACATGTTCTTACAGCTAGAGTGCTTCGATGCATATGGCAATGCGTTACACGACTTGTGATGTCTACAGAAGGGTTTTATATAATTGGCTCACGGAATCTTCCTCTGTCGTGTCATTGTATATTGGGACACTTTTTTGATCGGCTACAAAACTTTTACATAATGCTGGCTACTTTTGTCACTTGATGTTGACCCTATGAGTGTCTGTGGTTTCAACTCAGCTGAGGGCAATCGTCTGCAGTTAAATTTAATGCTAATTTAAATAAGACAATGCTCAGAAACGGATTAAAGTAGATCATGCTTTATTACGGGAATACTGTCTTGAAGGCTAACCTCCAACGATATAAAAATGACACAATAAAACATTACACTTTTCAGAGGTACAACATCATCAGTAAGGGAGAACACTGGCAGGTTAAGGGACGCCTCACCTGACCACCATGAAACATTCAACACTGCGTAAGACAATGGCAACGATTTTTGTGAGTGAGGCACGCGAGGGACACACACACACACACACACACACACACACACACACACACACACACACACACACACACACGTCTGCATGTCTGTCTAGTAACACTTCCTCAGGCTCGACAATTGGGAGTTAGATTGCAGAACGATTCCCTTTCACTACGACGACGACGATTGATCATTAACTTAGGATACTGTTTTTGGGGATAGTATATATACCTTTTAGTACACTAGAGCTCCTTGATTCCTCCAATGCATACCCCAGGAAACAGTACCAGATTGACCAAAATTACAGTGGCCTGCTGTTTGGAATAGTTTGGAGGGATTAGTTGCTCCTCCAGATTTACCAACACTTAAGCTGAAATGAAACACCAATGGACAGACAGAATGAAAAGTGAAGGATAAAACTCCTCCCATGATGAAGCGAAAAATGTGTCAACGTAACCAGAGAGAGAGAGAATGTTTGAAGTTGGATCCAGCCTGTAAAGTTCAACGACCCCTCCCCACCACCACCACCACCAGCACCACCACGGCATTCATTGTGAAGGTGCCGACTCGGAATAAGGCCACGACCCCCTTCCCTGTCTAAGTCCAACGTGTCTCCCCATGACTAACTCAGCCATGCAGTCTTCCGTCCGTCCCTCTTCCTCAAACACTCCCTTTCCATCAAACCCTTACTTTATTCCCTCATCAACTTGCTTCCATTGTAAACCCTACCCAGTCAGTGTTCCTTCTCTTTTCCCTCAAGTTCCCCTTCATTTCTTCCCCACTTAGGCTTCCATTCTATAGTACCTTTCTTTCCTCTATCCCACAAAATAACCTCCTTATATTCTCCCCCTCCACATTGCTTCCCTTCTTCATATCCTCCCAATCTCCGTCTCTTTTCATTCTCCAATCTCACTGAGCCCTCACTTCATTCTCTCTCTGCACCACATAGCCTCCCTTGTGCTGTATTTCCTCTCTAAATTCCCGTTTCTCTTAATTCTCCAGTCTCAACGCTCCCTTCATTAATTCCTCCCCTGCACCACCTAGCTCCCGTGAACTTCCCCTCCCTACCTCCATGTTTCTTCATCCTGCAATCCCAACTTTTCCCATTGTAACATTCCCCATTCTCCTCTCTATACCAAATTCCTCCTTCCTTCTCTACACAGATACCCCGACGTCCATTCCTACCCACCTACCGACCATCTTCCCTCTTCCTATACCGTGTACACCAAAATTTCGTCTCTTTTCCTCCTTTTTCAACAACTCACAGCTTCAGAGATTACGCAAATTTAACGATAAGAAAATATGCGATAAGAAAATGTCGAAATCCTCGTTTTTATACAGGTCATAATATCGAGTAAATACACAGTTAGTTGCTCACACACATTCCTTTCCACAGCTCAGGGACGGGCAGGTGAGACATGCAGAGGAGGTCGTGTATCTATCTACGTATAGTCGTTGGAGTTGGGTGGATATTATATACACTACACTCATAACACTGTATATTATAACAACTGGCTGTATGGGTAACTGGAGAGGACCATACATGCAGTGTTGTTTCTTTTCCGATTGTCCTCAAAGGGAAAGTTTTGTGTTGGTAATTAAATCTGGAGCAACTGATTCCTCCAAACTACTATTCCAAGCAATAGAACACCATTATTTTTGTTCATCTGGTCCTGTTTCCTGGCATATTTTGGAGGAATCAAGGCACTCTAATGTACCAAAAAAGAATTATTACCACCTTAAGGAGATGGAGAGTACTAACCTGCAGTGTTGATGATAAATCCAGGCTGAACAAGTGATTTAAGTCCTTCAAACTATTCCTTACAACAACAAGACACTATTATTTTCGTTCATGGGATCCTGGCTGTTTCCTGCATGGTATACTTGGGCGAAATCAAGGCGCTCTAAATATTGTACCAAAAGTGTATTAACCCCTTATAAGAGATCCTGGAGAAAGTGAGGCCGGCCTGTCCGCCATTTTGATGCCAACACAGCACACACTAACTACTACAACTTTCATAACTATAGTGTCTTGTAATGAGTGATGTTTGCAGTGTACGAGGTTCAGTTTGATCAGTAGCCTAGTTATGTATGCAAATATTATTACATTATTCCCCCCCCCCTTCTCTCTCATCTTCTCTCTCTCTCTCTCTTCTCTCTCTCCTCCTCTCTCTCCTCTCTCTCTCTCCCTCTCTCTCTCTCTCTCTCTCTCTCTCTCTCCTCTCTCTCTCCTCTCTCTCTCTCTCTCTTCTCTCTCTTCTCTTCTCTCTCTCTCTCTCTCTCTCTCTTCTCTCTCTCTCTCTCTCTATCTATCTATCTTTCTCTCTCTCTCTCTCTCTCTCTCTCTCTCTCTCTCTCTCTCTCTCTCTCTCCTTATAGCATCCCTAGTCAACTTATTGTACATACATCTCTCGGACAAAACCAAACCTAGCATGATTAAAAAAAAAAAAAAAGTTGATATTGCAAGATTAACATTGACTGAGTGTGCAGCTTTAAGTTAACGGGGCACAGGAATCACTATCGGCTAATTGGATGACAAAAAAATTCCTCCACATCACGTCAGGACACAAACTACTACTACTATAGGGCTTCTTGCTTTTCATTCTAACCTAATAAAATACAGAAAAAAAATATATTAAAATGTCACCAAAGTACTCTTACGTCAATGGACAAACGAGATTTTTTAGTGGGATTCAATATTTAGCCTTTCTATTCCTTCCTCATCTAATCGGGAGCAGAAAACTCTAAGACAGGAGGTATATATATTCTCATTAGATTGTTATTGCTGTCATCTCTCTGGCTACTGTAAACATGCTTGTATGATGATGCTCGCCACAGAGAGAGAGAGAGAGTTTTCAGTCACGTATTGGTCAGTGTCACATGCAGAGAAATAAATACAGCCTGTTGATATTTACCGTCGCTTAAAAATAGGGTAAACTATATTGTACTGTACGTGTGACTGATGTGCTCGACTGTTAGTGTGAGTGAGAGACGAATTTTTCCCTGGTAGAGTCAGACAGAGAGAGGATGGATGGAAGGATGGTTCGGTTGGCTGGTTGCTTGGGTGGATGGGGTGCAACACATTGAAGAGGAACATTCAAAGCACTCATGCACCTCCTGACACCCTATAACTGTTCCTTCACACTCACTCACTCACTCATTCTTGACACACATACACACACACATTCAGAAACACCCACACACACACACACACACTCAGAAATACCCACATACACTCACTCCTCTCACTCTGACACCCACACACACACCCACATATACTCCTCTCACTCTGACACACACACACACACACATACACACACACACACACACACACAGAAACACCCACACACACTCTCACACACACACTCCTCTCACTCTGACACACACACTCACTCACAGAAAAATACAGCACATATTATACACTCCCACTACCACACTCGCTAACTTTGAGACACACACAGAAACATACATAATATATATATACTCCCACTTCCATATACACACACGTACGCACACGCCCGCAAGCACGTACAGTACATACATATAAACATAATACATATACACAAACGTACCCGAGGACAGTAAATGTGACACAAAGATACTTCCTGTACAGTCACGAGCACTAATAAGTATACAGCTTTAATTGGTTGAAACTTTGAATAGTCCAGACACCAACGAAGTAATTCCAAATGGAGATGTTATTGTGTATTCATTTACTGTCTCTATGGATTCGAAGCACACCTGAATACTTATTAGTGCTCGTGACTGTACACTATAAGTAATGCCACCATAAGGCCCCTATTCACACTATACAGACGATCACCATCCAGTCATGTTCCAATCTCGGTCTGGTCAAATATTACGAGTATTTACACGTATTTCAATAGAGTTCTGCATACTTGGTTCTGACTTGTAGCACCTGGAGTAAATCGAGTCTAGAAACTGTCGACTTTTTAGTTTGGGTGGTCTGTCTTTTTTGGCACGAGTTGAAATTATCGCTAAGATTAAACACCATTACAATTAACTTATGAACTACAACAACAACAACAACAACAACACTCGACTTGGGTAATATGCAGCATGTACAAGGACGAACGCAAGACGATTATAATCTATGACCTGAAAATCAACATTGTCTCCAAGGGTTAATTAATGGGTCAATTGAGATTTTGTAAGTGAATTTATTGGAGCCAAACGATTCCTTCAAGCGATGGCATAAAGTGGACATCCCAAAGGAGAGATAGATCGTCTGTTACGTGACACAGTTTGGATGAGTCAGTGGAGTCCAATTTACCGAGAGAGAGAACACCTTTTACCTCCTTCAGTAAGACCCAAGATATATGTATTTTAACATTTAAGGGGGAAGTTTTGTGTTGGTAAATCTGGAGCAACTGAATCCCTCAAACTATTCCAGGCAACAGAACAAACACTATTATTATGTTTGCTCTTCTGGTTCTGTTTCCTGCATACCTTTGCAGGAATCAAGGCACTCCAATGTACCAACAAAGAATTACCTCCTTAATGTTAATGAGTCAGGAGCAAATGATTCCTCCAGGCAACAGGCCACCATTATTTTTGCTATTCTGGTCTTGTTTCTTGTCATACTTTGGAGGAATCACGGCTCTCCGATGTACCAAAAGTATGCTATCCCCTTAAGGATCCTGTGATCGCGTATGAAAATTGGAGGCTTCTGATTCCTTCTGACTATGCCACGAAACAAGCTTCTTCTATATAGGTGTGTGTGTTTCGTGGCAATAATTGAAGGACTCATTTACCTCCAATTTTCTGACTACATCACAGAGTCCCCTTAAGTGCGTGCGGGAGTAGGGAACAAGCTTTGGGGGGGGGGGTGCGGGGGGTGCGGGAGTAGGGGGACAGGCATAGGAGAGGGGGTAGAAAGTCTGTCCTCTATTCCCGCACCCCCCTACCCCCCCCCCCAAGCCTTTCCCCCTACTCCTGCACCCCCCCCTTCAAGCCTGTCCCCCTATTCCCGCACCCCCCCCCAAGCCTGTCCCCTACCCCCGCACCCCCTTAATTAAGCAAAATGATTATGCATGACAAAAAAAAAAAAAAAAAAAAAAAATACATCAGGAAGAATTTCATATATTTAAAAATGGCGACAATTAAGGAAAGCCAGAATGAGAACCGACATTAATTATGAATCGACATTTTTTTGGGGAAAGAAGAGAAATATGAGATGAGAAATGAGAGACAAGACAAATTACTGAGATTATAATTATGAATGATACTTAACGGGGGAAGCTACTACAGTCACTACCAAAAAATAATGTTCAGTCTTTTTTCCAGATCTTTATTAATTTTAAAACTCACAGCTATATTGATTTAGTATATAGGATAAAAAAGAGAAGACAAAATAAGTTACATACTGTTGTTCTTTCTAGTTAAAAAAAATGAAAAAATATATAGTGTTGCTCTTTCTAGTTAAAAAAAAGAAGAAAAATAAATTACATACTGTTGCTCTTTCCAGTTAAAAAGAAAAGAAAAAAGATATAGTGTTGCTCTTTCTCGTTAAAAAAAAAAAAAAAATACATACTGTTGCTTTCTAGTTAAAAAAAATATATATACAGAGTGTTGCTCTTTCTAGTAAAAAATAAAAAAATAAAATAAAAATACATACCTTTGCTCTTTCTAGTTAAAAAAAAATGCATACTGTTGCTCTTTCTAGTTAAAAAAAAAAATAAGAAAATAAATTACATAGTGTTGCTCTTTCTAGTTAAAAAAAGAACAAAAAAATACATACTGTTGCTCTTTTCTAATTAAAAAAGGAGAAAAAATAAATTACAAAGTGTTGCTCTTTCTATTAAAAAAAGAAAGAAAAAAAGTGTTGCTCTTTATAGTTAAAAATAGAAGAAATATAAATTACATAGTGCTGTTCTTTTTCTAGTTAAAAAAGAAAAGAAGAAAAAATATAGTGTTGCTCTTTCTAGTTAAAAAAAGGAGAAAAAAATAAATTACAAAGTGTTGCTCTTTCTAGTTACAACATAAATTAAAAAAAACAATGTTGTTCTTTCTAGTTAAAAAAAAAGTGTTGCTTTTTCTAGTTAAAAAAAATTTAAAAAATAAATAAAATACATAGTGTTGTTCTTTCTAGTTCAGGAAGGGGGGGGGGGGTATTCCAGTGTTGATAAATCTGTAGCAAATGATTCCACCAAGTTACACCAGGCAACAAACAGACCACCATTATATTTGTTCACTTGGCCCTGTTACCTGTGATATATATATATACTTTGAGGAATCAAGATACTCCAAGATGTTCCAAAAGTGAATTAAGGGAGTATATAATAGCACATTGTTTTGGGTGGTGTATAATAAATCTGGAGCAAATGATTCCTTTAAACTATTCAGGCAACAGGATAACATTATTTTTCTTCATCTGGGTCTGTTTCCTGGCATACTTTGGAGGAATCAAGGCACTCCAATCTATCAAAAATATAGATAAAATGCTTCCTGGTCTTTTCGTGCGAGAAGATTATTGAGGGAAGAATATCCAGTTGTCAAATTGGAGGTCTAGTGATTCCTCCAAACTATACCAGGAAACAAGACAACCTCAGTGTTACAAATAGTGGATCGTTTTCGTGGCATTGGTTGGAGGAATCAGTATAGCTCTCCATTCGTTGGTTTCACGTCGTCAGGGCAGTATTCACGTAGTTAAAGGGATAGTACAGATTTGGTATATTAGAGTGCCTTGATTCCTCCAAAGTATGCCAGGAAACAGGACCAGAATATCAAAATTAATGGTGCTCTGTTGCTTGGAATACTTTAGAGGAATCCCTTGCTCCAGATATACCAATTAAGGGACCCAGTGATGTAGTTAGAAACTTGGAGGTTAGCGAGTCCTTCAAACATTGCCACGAAACACCATCTATATTGAAGGAGCTTGTTTCGTGGCATAGTCAGGAGGAATCAGAAGTCAGTCACCAAGTTCTCATACACGATCACAGGGTCCTTAAGGCATAATTTATTTTTTTTCTTGCTTGAGACCGTACATGAAATAATTGTCAAGGTAAAATAAAAACCTGAGGAAAAAGGCATTGGGTAAAGGCGAGAAAAATCCCTAAT
>JAWQEG010004086.1:0-27500 GCA_033782935.1 Petrolisthes cinctipes
AATTTTTAATCTAAACCGACTATCAAAGATGGGTCAGTGTCTTCTGTAGCCCACTATAATAACACACACACACAATCTCTCTCTCTCTCTCTCTCTCTCTCTCTCTCTCTCTCTCTCTCTCTCTCCTACATCCACTTACATCCTTATCCTCTTCCACTTTCCCATCTTCTCCTCCATTACCCCCACCTCCCTTCACTCCCCTTCTTTCTCACTTCCCCCTCCCTCCACCACCCCCTTCTCATCCCCCTCCCCCAACCACCCCCTTCTCACCCCCCCCCCTCCCCCAGTGCCCATTTGGCTGGTCTGGACATTTTTTCACGCCCTGTTCCCACGAGACGTCATAATCCATTTAGTTATCTGTTACTCTAATGTATTGATGGAGGGAAGGGGAGGGGAGGGGAGGGGAAGGTGAGGGGAGGGGGAGGGGAGGGGAAGGAAAGGGGAGGGGAAGGTGAGGGGAGGGGGAGGGGAGGGGAGGGGAAGGAAAGGGAGGGGAAGGAAAGGGGAGGGAAGGAAAGGGGAGGGGAAGGAAAGGGGAGGGGAGGGGAAGGGGAAGGGGAGGGGAGGGAAAGGAAAGGGGAAGGAGAGGGAAGGTAAGTGGGAGTGGGAGGGAGTGTGAAAGTGAGTGGGAGTGGGTGGGAGTGTGCGTGTGAAGGTGAAAATGAATGGTATAGTGGGAAGGACGGTGTGTGTGAAGGTGAGTGGGAAAGGGATAGAGGGAGTGTGTGAAAGTGAGTAGGAGTGGAAAGAGGAGGGAGTGTGAAAGTAAGTAGGAGTAGGAAGGGGAGGGAGTGTGTGAAGGTGAGTAGGAGTGGGAAGGGGAGGGAGTGTGTGAAGGTGAGTAGGAGTGGGAAGGAGGGAGGGAAAGAAAGAGATAGGGTGAGGGAACGGATGGAGTACGTGAAGGTGAGTGGGATTGGGAAGGAAAGTGGGAAAAGGGAGAGAAGAGAAGGAGAGATGGAGAGATGGGGTGTGTAAAGGTGAGTTGGAGAGGGAGTGAAAGGGTGTGTAAAGGTGAGTTGGAGAGGGAGTGAAAGGGTGTGTAAAGGTGAGTTGGAGAGGGAGTGAAAGGGTGTGTATAGGTGAGTTGGAGAGGGAGAGAAAGGGTGTGTATAGGTGAGTTGGAGAGGGAGTGAAAGGATGAGTAAAGGGATAGAGAAGGAAGTGAGAAAGGATGAGGGAGTTAGAGGATGTGGGAAGGGATTGAGAAGGAAGGTAAGTGAGAAAGGATGAGGGAGTGAAAGGGTGTGGACAGATGAGAGGAAAAAGAAATGGGAGTATGTAGTAAGGTGCCTGGGAGATGTTGGATTTAGAAGGCGAAAGTGAATGGGAGTGAAAAGGAAATATTATAAATCTGCTGTAGGTTTCTTAATTAGAGCTGTGGGAAGAAGTGTTCCATTTAACCTATGATGTAAATAATAAAAATATACATTGCAAAATATTAGACAGAGACAGACAGACATACAGACAGAAACAGGGAGGGACGGGGCAATATGACAGAGAGGGAAGAAGGGAATTACTCTGATAGAAAATAAAGAGGATGAGATAGTGGAAGGAGAGAGAGTCAATGAACAGGTTTGTGTGTGTGTGTGTGTGTGTGTCGGAGGGAAGGAGGAGTGTAACTATGGTGTGAGGAAGTGGATGACAGGTGTGTGTGTGTGTGTGTGTGTGTCGGGATAAGGAGAGTTGTTGCTATGGTGTGAGAATGTGGCTGACATGTGTGTGTGTGTGTGTGTGTGTGAGAATGTGGCTGACAGGTAATGGTGTTTGCTTCGACCAACACTTGACGGTGAGCTCTTTAGATCCGCCACTTGATGTTCCCTTATGAGAGAAGGAGTGCTTTTTATTATCATTATTGTTGTGATGGTAAGCACCAGAACACAGCTGGGAAATAGTAATAAATAATAAAAATAGTATCAATAATAATAATAATAAAAATAAAATAAAAATAATAATAATAAATAATAATAATAATAATGATAATAATAATAGTAATAATAACAATAATAATAACAATAATAATAAAAATAATAATAACAATAACAATAATAATAACAATAATAATAATACTAAAAATAATAACAATAATAATAATAATAATAAAAATAATAACAATAATAATAATAATAATAAAACTAATAAAATTGATGATGATGATGGTATGGATGATGATGATACCATGTGTTCGTTTTCTCATCATCGTTTGGCTTTTGCAGATATTCAATCATTAGATAAAGATCAGTCGACGTTCGTAAAATAACTCAAAGTTGACACCGATTATTAGACTTCCATTTCCTAGCCCTGGTCAGGTGGTCTACTCTTATGGCGGATATTTGTCTTTGCCTCAATAAATAACACTAACGAACAGTGTATTTTTATCATGAGGAAGTGAACTTTAATTTCGTGAATACTATATAGGCCCTAGTGTAATCAAGAGTGTGCAGTTCATAACCTTCGTCGGCGACTGTACACACCCACTTGCCCCTGAAATGATAGAGAGAGGCGTGGTGCTAATTGGATCACCGTTACCCTGGTGTATAAGGCCGTCAGTCAGTCATGCATCCTTTATATTCTATGGTGTAGTTGCCTGCTTGACTCCGGACGCTGGGCCAAGCCTGCCTGGTTCGTCAACATACACACCACTGCATCACTGACTCACTAATTGAGCAGTTTCGTTATTCGACTGCATGCGTTACCGTCCAGAGAGAAGCGTAGTTAGTGAGTGGTGACGCTGGTTATTGTAACACTATCAGGCTCGACTAACACATGCACGGACTATATATACACAACATCTTAGTGTAATTTTTGTTTCATCGATTTGATCCCCTGGTGCTTCATATTAGAAATAACTATGTTAAAAATACACGAAGCTTGGTTATTAGTCAAGGTGGTCCGACCTTTGGTTGAGTATGGTTGTGATTAAATAATACCTGAGCACAATTGTCAGACTTTAGTTATGATAAATTAAAGAGAGGTAATAATATAATATCCAAGGATTCACTAGTCATTAAAAGTAGTGTTGAACTTTATCATAATTCACTGTAGCTTTATGTTACCTGAATTCAATTTTTAAACATGTGGCCCCCATTATCATCATCCCACCACCACCACAAGTCTCTCGTCTAGGCTATCTGTTCCTCCCACTACGGTACCACCTTCCCATACACACATTCTTCCAAGCAACACTTTCCCATACACAATCCCTTCTTCTCACAAACTATCTCAAACTCCATCACTGTAAGGATCTTTGGTATCCTTCCTTTATTTAATCTTCCAATTACCCATTTCTCTCTCCATGACATTTCCACATGCATCGAACTGGGGGAACTGACGAATGAAGACACAGCAAGCATGTCATTCCTTCGTCATCTTTCCTTCGGGCCAGACATTGTTCTGTTAAGTTTCGTAGCTGATCCAGGGAAAATTTGTCGTCGGAAGCATTACTTTGTCCTGACGACTGAGAAAACTCTGCTGGTGTGTGACTCGCCTAAGCAGGAGGTGTGGTATGCGGTGTGTTCCCAGGAGTGACAGCAATTGCTTTCGCACCCTGCATGTCTGCCTGGCTGTCTGTCTCCCTGCCTGCCTGCCTGCCTGTCTCCCTGCCTGCCTGTCTCCCTGCCTGCCTGCCTGCCTGCCTGCCTGCCTGTCTGTCTGTCTCCCTGCCTGCCTGCCTGTCTCCCTGCCTGCCTGCCTGTCTCCCTGCCTGCCTATCTCCCTGCTTGCCTGTCTCCCTGCCTGCCTATCTCCCTGCTTGTCTGACGTCTCCCAAACAGTCTACTTCCCTTGTCTATCTTTCTGTCTGTTTGTTGTATATACCTTCCTGCCTGCCTACCTTCCTATTTGCCCTTATACTTGTTTGTTTGTCTTCCTTTCTGCTTGTCTATTCACCTGTCTGCTTGCTTGAACACCCCACCCAGAGGCTCTTATCGTGCACCGCGCGTGTGTGTATGTCTGTGTGTTCGTGTGTGTCCTCAAATGTTTATACCGACTAGTTAGTCTGTGTATGTGTATTTCAGGCTGCACGTGTGTGACCGGGACTATTGCCTGTAATTTCACGTCAGAGCTTTAAATTGATGGTACATAATCAAACTATTATATGTACATACGTGTACAATCGCCGACACAGGGGACCAGATATACTTATTTTATCATACTGTGCAAGATAAGGTCTGAAGGCAAGATGACCTATTATGTCCTCACCTGCGAAAGGAAAAAGAGTGAGAGAGGGATAAATTTCATGTCCAGTTTCATTTAAATAGCGAAAAAAAAAAAAAAAAAAACGTATACTAAGGGTGACTAAAATTGAAGACTCCACGAGAAGTTAGACCCCCGTGGAGATAGGAACGTGTTATGGTGTGACGTGGTGACCTGCATTGATCCTGGTTATGGTACTGTACCTCATGAACTAACCTGTCTGTCTGTCTGCTGGTCTCTCTACATACCTCACAAACTTTTTACTGTCATGCTTACCTGTCATCCTAAAATCGTGCTTGCTTGCCTTCCTTGATGTCTGCCTTCCTGCCTAATTTGCCTTATAACGTTTCTGACTATCCGTTTTCCTACTTACCTCTCTATCTGCTTGAATGCCTGCCTGCCTGCCTGCTTGCCTGTTTTCTTGTCTTGCCATCACCTTACATGTCTGCCTTTTTGCATGCCAACCAGATATGTTACGTACAGTACCTGCCTGCTCATTTGCCCCTGGACGTGCTTGTTTGACCGTCTACCTGCGAAGCCTTTCTGCTTGCTTGCCTGACAGCTCACCATCCTACCCATCATCTACCTACTTACCTACTCATCTACCCACTGACCTACCTACATAACTCCCTACCTGTCCATCTACCCACTAACCACTAACCTACCTACCTGTCCACCACCATACTTACCACCTACCTACCAACCTACCTACCTGTCCACCACCATACTTACCACCTACCTACCAACCTGTCCACCACCATACTTGCCACCTACCTACATACCTACCTACCTACCTACCTGTCCACTAACCTACCAGCGATCCAGGTCAGCCGATAACCTGAGCTTGCTGCCTGACATTCTGCCTCAGTACTTCCTGTTGCATAAATCGTGGCTGCCGCTTGTTAACCCCTGCTTGTAATTCTGCCTTTGTTAAGCCAGTGATGAAAAGCAAGGCACGGGAGGGTGTTCACATCGGCCGTTACTCACCCACCCAACCTTTAGTGAGTGCCCACGGTCATGCAATCACACAAATACACATACATACATACATACATACACGCGCAAACAGTCATACAAATACACAGACATATATATTACACAGACTAGCGCACGCCATCACACGAATACACACACACACATACATACACACGCAAGCAGTCACACAATTACATAGACATACATATTACACAGACTATAGTCCTTACGCTTCAAAGAGTCTGTTCTTAATTGGTATGGCAGAAGTTGGAATTCCCCTGAGTGCAACGTTGCCAATTTGATCACCATATATCGGATGGTGGTGAGGCTGGAAATGAGTCAGTGACCCAGTATGGTCTCGGTGTGTCAACATGGGGAAACACATCAGCTCTGCCAGGTGTCATAGAATTTATTCAAATCGTTGTTATAATCCGAAAGATAAATTCATTGTACTATACGTACAGCTTCTTTTACTATATACAAAATAGAAAAAGAAAACAATTTCAAATAGCACATAGATGAAAAATAAGAGAGAGAGAGAGAGAGAGAGAGAGAGAGAGAGGCATGTACTAAGGTTGATTTGGCAGCATGTCTAGTGGTGTATCACGACGTCTGCCACACACACAACGGACTCCTTGGAACGCAACGACTATAGTGCACGTCGTCACACGAATACACACACGTACAGACATACACATACTCACGCACGCAATCATACAAATACATAGGCACACATACACAAGCTCGCGACGCAATCACACACATACACACACTCGCGCACAAGGATGCACATACGCACCGAATAACAGGAATGCACATACCATGCCCCACCACACACATACAAGGCTCAGTCACACAAACACACACGGATACATATGGAGTGTATCATTGATGTAAACGGTACACAAAGTAATAAAAGAAAAGAAAAACAATATATAGGTGCACAGGAGTTTCTGTGTCTACCGAAATAATTGAAACAACTTCTGGTGTTGTGGGAGGGTTGGTATTACGACTTCTGGTGTTGTGGGAGGGTTGGTATTACGACTGCCTGGTGTTGTGGGAGGGTTGGTATTACGACTGCTGGTGTTGTGGGAGGGTTGGTATTACGACTTCTGGTGTTGTGGGAGGGTTGGTATTACGACTGCCTGGTGTTGTGGGAGGGTTGGTATTACGACTGCCTGGTGTTGTGGGAGGGTTGGTATTACGACTTCTGGTGTTGTGGGAGGGTTGGTATTACGACTGCCTGGTGTTGTGGGAGGGTTGGTATTACGACTGCTGGTGTTGTGGGAGGGTTGGTATTACTGGCAGTATGGTCTGAAACACTAAAAGCCAACATTACATAAATTCGTGTACGTAACTCTGTACACTTTTCTGTCTCCTGTAAGGAATTCGTAACGACTCGTTGTATATGAGGAAACGTTTTTATGATCGTATAAAATTTTTACTACCGTATTATTATGTATACTTAACACGATATTTAGCTGGCTGGCGATATATGGCAAGTGTTTAACAGCAGGCCTTGTGGCAAATCGGACATTATCGTTTCAGCATCCTTTTTTTTATCTCTGTTATCATAATACTTCATAATGGGGTCTCGAACATTAAGGGGAGAGTATACTTATGGTACATTGGAGTGCCTTCATTCCTCTAAAGTATGCCAAGAAACAGGACCAGATGAACAAATATAATGGTGTCCTGTTTGTTGCTTGGAATTGTTTGGAGGAATCAGTTGCTAGATATTTACCAACACTACACTATCCCCTGAACCCCATCCAGTTCTTTGCTACAAGAAAACATATTCGCACTACACCACCACGTGAATCGACTCAACATATCTCACACCACACCACATTACACTACCACATCCCAACAAGTCACTGCAAGCCACCACATCCTTACATACTATCTGAAATCAACACACACATAAAAAACAAAACAAAAAACAAAGACACTAACTACATAAAATACACCACACACATCACATCATCACACATCACTCCAACACCACACCTCGTATAATAAATATTAGTTCTAAAAACCTACCTTGAAAGAAGAGTGGGATGTGTGACACAGATTCTCCTCTTTCCTTCGCCAAGCCCATCCACCCGCATACCACACCAGAACATGAGACCGACCTTGATCTCGGGACTGTTGGGGCGGGGCGGGAAGGGAAGGGATTGATTGATTGATATTAGGCGCCGCAACAGCGAGGTCATATAGCGCCAGAAGACGGTGATAGAGGTAAGACAACAAGCAGGAAGGAAATAGAAGGAAATAGAAGAAAAAGAGGGACGGAAGAGAAGAGGACTGTGCCTGGTAGTCGTACTCTCAAAATTGTGTATCGAGAACGCGGCACAATTTTATTTATGAAGGCTGGACCACAGTTTCAAAGTTAGCCTTGAGGATGACCGGAGACGTACTGTATGTATGACCGGACGAACTGAGCGAAGGATGGATGAAGGAAACACTGGGAGGAGAATAAATACCAGAAGGATGACAGAAGAAGCACCATAGGAAAGTAATGGGAGACGTACTGTGACAGAAGCAGAAGAAGCACACACAAACACAGAGATAATGATACACACAGAAGCACTTTGATAATAACACAGAAACACTTTGATAATAACACAGAAGCACTTTGATAATAACACGTTAGCACACTGATAATAACACAGAAGCACATAACCGTAAGGCACAATACTGATCTACACAATACGAGGTGTGAATGTCGAGTGAGGCGAGGTGTCGAATCTGCCCTGTAGGTGAGGGAGAGATCATATAGGTAGTTATAGAGAGGTGAGGGATCGCGGGAGTAGGGGAGGAGAAACAGGTTGCTAATTACCCATATTCTGTAAATTTCAGTTACTTGCCAGATATTACGATCCTCACGAATAAACGCTATAAATGACAAGTCTGTATGATATATTTGTATAATTTCTAACATCTCCTGATTATTATATCTTTCCAAATTGAAGCCCATGGTGAATTAATTTATAAACTGTACTGAAGATTTTTGTTGAAGTAATATTGCAGGGTTGGTATGTACAGTTGGGGAATAATGTAGCTGAACACTGTTGGCGGCTTCTGGCAACATCCCCAAAAGTAAACACATCAATGAGAGAAAGTATTTATGAATTGAAGGATAACTTTTATTTCACTGTCTGTGGTTGATTGACATCACCCAATATCAGTTATCGTTATGTAGTAATGAATAAATGTTGTCTATTTCTAACGTGTTTATCACTGACATTGTTACCAGAAGCCGTCAACGGTGTCCAGATACTTTGTTCCCCAACTGTACAGCTGGTCACACACCCGTGAAGCTATTATTAAAAGTATTCAGAATATTACAAGGCTACTATCACGTGAGGGATGAGAGCCTTGATTATAAACTGCTAGTGGATGACTGGGGTAGGTAGGTACAGCACAGTCACTCAAAACAATTAAGACCCCCCCACCTCAGGCCAGTCACCTTCTTATGCATGTGATATCGGTTCTGGCAACAGTGTACAGTACAGGACGTCAGTGTTGGAGCTTGAGAGATGAAGTTGATCTGCTCGACTCACTTTGAACTAGATGAGACGAAGCATGAGTTGGGATAATTATTCGAGCAAACCAACCAGCCTTCCTCCAAACACCTCCTTACACCCCTACTTCTGTTGTCAGGTATGTGTATAGTGTTACCAGAACCGATATCACACGAGTTAAGGGGATACGACACTTTCGGTAAATCTGGAGCAACTGATTCCTCCAGACTATTCCAAGCAACAGACCACCATTATTTTTGTTCATCTGGTCCTGTTTCCTGGCATACTTTGGAGGAATCAAGGTGCTCTAATGTGTACTATCCCCTTAAAAGGTGTCTTGCTTTTATGAGTGACTGTACAAGTAGGTGAAAAAGAACTAGTGCTGGTTTAGGAAAATGTTACCAAACCTCTTTTTATTTTTATTAATGTACAGTAAATCATCCCTTTAATTAACTGGTCCACAAAATATAACTTATAAAAGGAAAATGAGACGTTACTCTGTATGGTTTTCACTGGATACATCCCAGTCGCAAACAGGTTTTATATTAATTTTCTTTGGGTTGGGTTTTGTCATTTCGATAGAGTGTTGGATGTGTGGTAATGAGGGATGGGGGTTGGGGGTAGTGACTCGTCGGCTGTCTGCACTCCCCCATCACCCCCCATCTCTCTCTCTCTCTCTCTCTCTCTCTCTCTCTTCTCTCTCTCTCGTACAGTTTCAATCACTCTTTCACTTTCCCTCACACTTCATTCATCACTTCCCCATCACCCCCTATCTCTCTCTCTCTCTCTCTCTCTCTCTCTTCTGTCGTACAATTTCAATCACTCTTTCACTTTCTCTCACACTTCATTCACTCTTTCGGATATTTAAGGAAGAATGTGTGAAGGAGAAGACAGGTAGGGAGGATGGCGGGGATTAACGCAAGCAGTGAGGGAGGTAGGAAGTTAGAGAAGGCAAGTAGGATGAGGGATTTAGGGAACGAGAGTAGAAAATAAGTTGGGAGGAAGAGAGAAGGAAGTGAAGGAAGGAAGAAAGCAGTGAGAGAAGGGAAGCAGGCAGCCTATAAGTGAAGCCATGAGGGAGAGAGTAAGACATGTAGGGCAATGAGAAGCGTGTGAGGTTTATAGGAAGTGAGGGTGTGAGGAAGGCAAGAAGCTGGGTTAAGTGGGCCGTGAAGGAGGTAGGTAGGAAGTGAGGGATGCAGGTCAGGGTTACAGGTTGGGAACGAGTAAAAAAAATAAAAGATGATAGGGAGGGATTAGGGGAGAAGAGAAACACGTAGGGATTAGGTAAGGAATGAGTGAAAGAAGCATGTAGGGAGGGCGGAGGGAGGTAGAAAGTGATCTGGTAAGGAGTAAGAGAAAGAGGTAGCTTCTTTTTTTCTATGTCGAGAAAGATGAGGACTAAATTTAGGCTATGAGCTCACTTGTCGTCCTTATACAGCTGTGTAGTCAAAATGAGAGTGGTTCAAAATCATATCCAATTTCGTTTCGAGATGCCTATAGACACATTGCGTTGGAAGGAACATAAGTCGGCTGAAGGAGTTATAGGGAGGGAAGGGAGCAGGTAAGGAGGTACTCAGACAATCAGGTAGGGGTTAGGTAGGAGGCGAGTGAAAAAGGCAGGTAGGGGGTTAGGTAGGAGGAGAGTGAACGACAGGTAAGGGAGGGAACCAATGAAAAAGGAAGGTAGAAAAGAGGTAGGTAGGTAGGTAGGTAAGTAAGGAAGTCGGTAGGAAGGCAGGTAGGTAGGAAAGGAGCTAGGTAGATAGGTAGAAAGTGAGGGAGGTAGGAAGGGAGATGGGTAGGAAGGCAGGTAGGTAGGTAGGGAGGTAAGTAGGAAAGGAGGTAGGTAGGTAGGGAGGCAGGTAGGAAAGGAGGTAGGTAGGTATAGAGGCAGGTAGGAAAGGAAGTAGGTAGGTAGGTAGGTAGGTAGGCAGGTAGGAAAGGAGGTAGGTAGGTAGGTAGGCAGGTAGGAAAGGAGGTAGGTAGGTAGGGAGGCAGGTAGGAAAGGAGGTAGGTAGGTAGGGAGGCAGGTAGGAAAGGAGGTAGGGAGGTATAGAGGCAGGTGATAGAGGTAAGACAACAAGCAGGAAGGAAATAGAAGGAAATAGAAGAAAAAGAGGGACGGAAGAGAAGAGGACTGTGCCTGGTAGTCGTACTCTCAAAATTGTGTATCGAGAACGCGGCACAATTTTATTTATGAAGGCTGGACCACAGTTTCAAAGTTAGCCTTGAGGATGACCGGAGACGTACTGTATGTATGACCGGACGAACTGAGCGAAGGATGGATGAAGGAAACACTGGGAGGAGAATAAATACCAGAAGGATGACAGAAGAAGCACCATAGGAAAGTAATGGGAGACGTACTGTGACAGAAGCAGAAGAAGCACACACAAACACAGAGATAATGATACACACAGAAGCACTTTGATAATAACACAGAAACACTTTGATAATAACACAGAAGCACTTTGATAATAACACGTTAGCACACTGATAATAACACAGAAGCACATAACCGTAAGGCACAATACTGATCTACACAATACGAGGTGTGAATGTCGAGTGAGGCGAGGTGTCGAATCTGCCCTGTAGGTGAGGGAGAGATCATATAGGTAGTTATAGAGAGGTGAGGGATCGCGGGAGTAGGGGAGGAGAAACAGGTTGCTAATTACCCATATTCTGTAAATTTCAGTTACTTGCCAGATATTACGATCCTCACGAATAAACGCTATAAATGACAAGTCTGTATGATATATTTGTATAATTTCTAACATCTCCTGATTATTATATCTTTCCAAATTGAAGCCCATGGTGAATTAATTTATAAACTGTACTGAAGATTTTTGTTGAAGTAATATTGCAGGGTTGGTATGTACAGTTGGGGAATAATGTAGCTGAACACTGTTGGCGGCTTCTGGCAACATCCCCAAAAGTAAACACATCAATGAGAGAAAGTATTTATGAATTGAAGGATAACTTTTATTTCACTGTCTGTGGTTGATTGACATCACCCAATATCAGTTATCGTTATGTAGTAATGAATAAATGTTGTCTATTTCTAACGTGTTTATCACTGACATTGTTACCAGAAGCCGTCAACGGTGTCCAGATACTTTGTTCCCCAACTGTACAGCTGGTCACACACCCGTGAAGCTATTATTAAAAGTATTCAGAATATTACAAGGCTACTATCACGTGAGGGATGAGAGCCTTGATTATAAACTGCTAGTGGATGACTGGGGTAGGTAGGTACAGCACAGTCACTCAAAACAATTAAGACCCCCCCACCTCAGGCCAGTCACCTTCTTATGCATGTGATATCGGTTCTGGCAACAGTGTACAGTACGGGACGTCAGTGTTGGAGCTTGAGAGATGAAGTTGATCTGCTCGACTCACTTTGAACTAGATGAGACGAAGCATGAGTTGGGATAATTATTCGAGCAAACCAACCAGCCTTCCTCCAAACACCTCCTTACACCCCTACTTCTGTTGTCAGGTATGTGTATAGTGTTACCAGAACCAATATCACACGAGTTAAGGGGATATGACACTTTCGATAAATCTGGAGCAACTGATTCCTCCAGACTATTCCAAGCAACAGACCACCATTATTTTTGTTCATCCGGTCCTATTTCCTGGCATACTTTGGAGGAATCAAGGTGCTCTAATGTGTACTATCCCCTTAAAAGGTGTCTTGCTTTTATGAGTGACTGTACAAGTAGGTGGAAAAGAACTAGTGCTGGTTTAGGAAAATGTTACCAAACCTCTTTTTATTTTTATTAATGTACAGTAAATCATCCCTTTAATTAACTGGTCCACAAAATATAACTTATAAAAGGAAAATGAGACGTTACTCTGTATGGTTTTCACTGGATATATCCCAGTCGCAAACAGGTTTTATATTAATTTTCTTTGGGTTGGGTTTTGTCATTTCGATAGAGTGTTGGATGTGTGGTAATGAGGGATGGGGGTTGGGGGTAGTGACTCGCCGGCTGTCTGTACTCCCCCATCACCCCCCATCTCCCTCCCCTCTCTCTCTCTCTCTCTCTCTCTCTCTCTCTCGTACAGTTTCAATCACTCTTTCACTTTCTCTCACACTTCATTCATCACTTCCCCATCACCCCCTCTCTCTCTCTCTCTCTCTCTCTCTCTCTCTCTCTCTCTCTTACAATTTCAATCACTCTTTCACTTTCTCTCACACTTCATTCACTCTTTCGGATATTTAAGGAAGAATGTGTGAAGGAGAAGACAGGTAGGGAGGATGGCGGGGATTAACGCAAGCAGTGAGGGAGGTAGGAAGTTAGAGAAGGCAAGTAGGATGAGGGATTTAGGGAACGAGAGTAGAAAATAAGTTGGGAGGAAGAGAGAAGGAAGTGAAGGAAGGAAGAAAGCAGTGAGAGAAGGGAAGCAGGCAGCCTATAAGTGAAGCCATGAGGGAGAGAGTAAGACATGTAGGGCAATGAGAAGCGTGTGAGGTTTATAGGAAGTGAGGGTGTGAGGAAGGCAAGAAGCTGGGTTAAGTGGGCCGTGAAGGAGGTAGGTAGGAAGTGAGGGATGCAGGTCAGGGTTACAGGTTGGGAACGAGTAAAAAAAATAAAAGATGATAGGGAGGGATTAGGGGAGAAGAGAAACACGTAGGGATTAGGTAAGGAATGAGTGAAAGAAGCATGTAGGGAGGGCGGAGGGAGGTAGAAAGTGATCTGGTAAGGAGTAAGAGAAAGAGGTAGCTTCTTTTTTTCTATGTCGAGAAAGATGAGGACTAAATTTAGGCTATGAGCTCACTTGTCGTCCTTATACAGCTGTGTAGTCAAAATGAGAGTGGTTCAAAATCATATCCAATTTCGTTTCGAGATGCCTATAGACACATTGCGTTGGAAGGAACATAAGTCGGCTGAAGGAGTTATA
The DNA here is from genome assembly GCA_033782935.1 of Petrolisthes cinctipes. Lineage (NCBI taxonomy): Eukaryota > Metazoa > Arthropoda > Malacostraca > Decapoda > Porcellanidae > Petrolisthes > Petrolisthes cinctipes. The sequence goes on from JAWQEG010004086.1 coordinate 13,605, forward strand.
GGGAGGGAAGGGAGCAGGTAAGGAGGTACTCAGACAATCAGGTAGGGGTTAGGTAGGAGGCGAGTGAAAAAGGCAGGTAGGGGGTTAGGTAGGAGGAGAGTGAACGACAGGTAAGGGAGGGAACCAATGAAAAAGGAAGGTAGAAAAGAGGTAGGTAGGTAGGTAGGAAAGTAAGGAGGTCGGTAGGGAGGCATGTAGGTAGGAAAGGAGCTAGGTAGATAGGTAGAAAGTGAGGGAGGTAGGAAGGGAGAAGGGTAGGAAGGCAGGTAGGTAGGTAGGGAGGCAAGTAGGAAAGGAGGTAGGTAGGTAGGGAGGCAGGTAGGAAAGGAGGTAGGTAGGTATAGAGGCAGGTAGGAAAGGAGGTAGGTAGGTAGGTAGGTAGGGAGGCAGGTAGGAAAGGAGGTAGGGAGGTATAGAGGCAGGTAGGAAAGGAGGTAGGTAGGTAGGAAGTGAGGGAGGGAGGGCACTGTGGTTATTACCTGCTGTTGGCAATTTGTTCCTGTTCAGTTACCGGTGTAATTTGTATAAAATACCTGCTAATAAGCGGCCGCTGCGCCTAATTTACAACTTCCCACGGCGGGCCTGGTATTGCTGCATGGAAATGAGCTCCCCCCAGATTTCCTGTTGTCGCTCCGAGCCACACACCGGCCATTTCATACACCCACAGACGTCGCTTCCTACTGTTGTCGTCAGAAGTTTCTTTCGTTATATGTCCTCCAGATACGGTCATAAGTCTGGTCAAGATGGTGTCAGATTTTCCTTCAAAGATTCATCAAATTACTGTCAGTTGTTTTTACATTATTTCGGTCATTATATTTCATCAAATTTTGTGCAGTTGTAGTTATAAATTTCAAATTACTGTTAAAATATGCGACAAAGTATCATACAGCTATGCTTAGAGGTTTTTGCGCGGTTTTGGTCACGTATTTCATCATATTTCGTGTAGTTGAGGTCATAAGTTTCTTCAAGCTTCACATCCACTTCTGCCCTTCTGTAAACTATACAATTAACAGTGCATCAAGGCGCTCCAATGCACCACAAGTATACTACCCCCCTTAATGCCTGGTGTGTGTGTGTGTGTGTGTGTGTGTTACGTACTACAGTAACTTTTGGCCTGGTCTGTACCCCTGAGGATACTTTGTGTGCGAGTAAATGAGTCTATTATTTCCATACCTGTTACAAGTTACGAACCAGGATAGTATTATTTTTTGGTACGTCAGTTTATGGGGCCTTTTTCATGCCTGGTTGGTCGTGTGAAATGTTTGGATAGTTTATAAGTATGCGACTTTGAGGAAGGAAGGAAGGAAGGATGGATGGAGTGAGATGTCGGTATAATTTATAAGTGGAGATTCTCTTGTTGGTAAATTGGAAGGCTACTTATTCCTCCTAACTATACGAGAACACAGATGCCCTCAATAGCACTAATAAGGGATCTGTTTCGTGGCAGCACAGTTTGGACGAATCAGAGACCTTTCAAACTCAACAACAAAAGAATCTTCCCTTTAAGGCTTCCTATTCTCCATAACTGTGCCAAAAAGCAGATTATTTATTATTCCAGCCGTAGTTTTTGGAGGAATCAGGAGCCACCATAACACCTTTAAAATCTTAGTAATACATCTAACAGGTTCATTTTATGCCTGAGTGACGTTTTGTATGAGTTTCGGTGCATTTATGTTCCTTTATGGGTTAAAGGGGTAGTACAGTGTTGGTAAATATGGAGTAACTGATTCACCCAAACTATTCCAAGCAACAGGCTACCATTATATGTGTTCATCTGGTCCTGTTTCCTGGTATACAATGGAGGAATCAAGGCACAACAATATATCAAATGTGTACTATCCCCTTAATTAACGAGTCTTTGTATTTACCTGGAAAATATTTATGTGGTGAGGTAATGAGTCTGTCAACCCTCTTCCTAAAACAAACTCGAAGGATTTAAGTTTGACAAAAAGGACACCATCACTGTAGATATATATTCTATGCTATCCTTCATTTTCGTAAACCTGATAATGAACCTTGAGAATAATATTATGAATGTCAATACTTGGGGTGTTTAAAGGACTTGAAATATTCTGTTTCATACAAGTAATGGTGTTTCGTTCAGAGCCCTGCATGGGAATACTGAATGTTAAGGTTAATATTGGTCTGGTTCATTTATACCTTATAGGTTTGTTGTGGCTTGATGGTATTTTACATGTCAAATAATAGTGGGTTTTTTCTTTGTTATATACCTGGAATTATTTAGTAGGTGCGTTAATTAATTCGTCATTACCAACACTAACTTTTACAAATTAATGATTATCAATTACATTTGTATTAATTCATGTGACCTTTATTTTCAACAAAGAGAATGAAAGCTACACTAAGTTGCAAAAATTATTAAAGTTAATTGAGGAAGTTCTATATAAAAATTCATAGACAAAATATGCATAAAAAAAAAAAACACAGAAAAAAAAAATGGAATGGTTTCCCGTCTTTGCAATGTCAAACTATGATGGTTGAAAGAAAATAAAAATATATGCATCGTAGCGAGGTTCATTATCTTTATAACTCCTTAATTACGGGTCTCAAATCGGCGCGGGCTGACCGGGGTTAAACCAATGATTTACGAGCGAGTCTCAACAACCCGTATTTATATGTATTGGAGGAAGACCATCAACCCCACGTTACCTGTTTACGAGCAGAGCTTACCCCATCACACACACATACACACACACACACACACACACACACACACACCACCATTCCCACACACACACAAACACACACACACACCACCACCACCACTCCCACACACACACAAACACCAGTACTACCACACACACACACACACACACCATCACTACCACACACCTAATACACACCCTACCACTCCCACACACCTGACACACACCCCACCACTCCTACCCACCTCACACACACTCCCACACACCTACACCCTAACCCCCATCCTGTTTTTCTACCCCTCCACACTCTCATCCCCCTCCCACACTCTACACCAATCTTATTTCATTATTTAACCTTCTCCTGTTATGTCATTCACCCCTCTTCTGTTCCTTCACTTCCCCCCCACTCCACACCCTCTCCCCCAGCCTGTTACCTCACCCCAATTCTGCTCCAAAACATCCATCCGAGTCCCTCACCTCCACCATTCTCCTTCATCCCCACACCCCAACACCAAACCCTCATTCTTTTCCTTCATGCATCACCTTAACCTCAATTCCATCATACTCCTTCCCCTCCCACCATTTGTGTATGTTAGTGTGTGTGTGTGTGTGTGTGTGTGTGTGTGTGTGTGTGTGTGTGTGTGTGTGTGTGTGTGTGTGTGTGTGTGTGTGTGTGTGTGTGTGTGTGTGTGTGTGTGCATAAGGGAAAAAAGAAGATGAAGGTGGGAGGAAGGATTGAGAGGGAGGAAAACAAAAGGAAGGAAAACATACATCATATGAAATGTGTATAATTAACTATAACTGCCATATAGTGAACTGAGGTAAGGTGAAGGTGGGTGCAGGTGACGTGGGGTGATGTTTTGGGTGGGAGGGTAGGTGGGTGGGTGGGACAAGAGCTACTGTGAAGGCTAAGGTAGGGAGAGGCTAAGTAAGATTGTTGTGGATCTTTGTGTCATGGTAACTGGGAGGTTGACTGTACACTATGTCACTCATCCACATAGTGTAATGGTGACGGCAGGTCAAGAAACACAGAAAAAAGAGGAGTTTATGTAGCAACTTAAAATACTGAAAAGAAGGAGGAACAGGTGCATTGGCGATCATAGTCTTGTCTTGGTGAGGTGGTCGACTGAAGTGGGTGGGTGGGCGACTCTTGTGAATACGTGCGGGAGATGGGATGGGATGGTGTGGGTGTATGGGTTTCGCAATGTGTGTGTGAGGGTGGGATGGGGTCGTGGGGGTTTGGTAATGTGGGCGTGAGGGTGAGATGGGGTCGTATGAGTTTCGTAATGTGGGTGTGAGGGTGGGATGGGGTGGTGTGGGTTTGGTAATATGTGTGTGTGTGTGTGTGTGTGTGTGTGTGTGTGTGTGTGTGTGTGTGTGTGTGTGTGTGTGTGTGTGTGTGTGTGTGTGTGTGTGTGTGTGTGTGTGTGTGTGTGTGTGTGTGTGTGTGTGTGTGTGTGTGTGTGTGTGTGTGTGTGTGTGTGTGTGTGTGTGTGATGGCAGGAGCTGAGAACGAGGACCACCAAGCCACGTTTAGGGGGACGTTCGTTTGTTGTGAACGAACTGGAGTCTACGTAGCCCTCTACACAATACAACAAAACAGACCCCCTATACCAATATACTGAAGTGGCCTGTTGTTTTCTGGCATAGCTTGCAGGAATCAGTGGCACTCTAATTCACCCAAAACAGATGTACACCCCTAAACACCCCAACAAGGCAATTAAACATAAACTCCGTGGGCCAGTGGACGCGTCGCTTCCCTGTGGATTTGTCACTGGCGGCCACAACACAGTGTATGGGTCGACCTCACGATTATGGCCCGGCGGAGACAAAGAGGCCACATTATCCTGACATAACCTGGACAGTGGGAGAAGGTGGGTAATGGTTAGAGAGTAAAGGTGCGTAATGGAGGCAGGGTGATGGGGGTTAGTGATGTAAGGGTGTAGGTGGGTAATGGAGGCAGGGTGATGGGGGTTAGTGATGTAAGGGTGTAGGTGGGTAATGGTAGGAGGGTGAAAGGGTTGATAGTGAGAAGGTAAAAGGGACCAATGGTTAGAGGGTGTGGGTATGGACGGAAGGAATAAGAGGAGAGTATGAAAGAGCGTGAAGGGATGCACAGATACATACATACGTCTACTTGCAGACAGATAGATACACCTAGGTAGATGGAGAGATGTAAAAAAAATTTGGTTAAAAAAAATCCCACTCAGGAGACGCACACAACGACGCATGTATGTGTACACGTGCATAAAAATTACCCAAGGACGCATGCACTCTCACAGGAGAAGTATACAACAAGCAAAGAGTATACACACACACACACACACGAACATATACAAGTACACTCATATACGAGTAACACACACACACACACACACACACACACACACACACACACACACACACACACACACACATATAATGCCTCTTGGGCCCACCTAACCCTAAAAAAAAAAATGCACCTTGTAAATATCATAACGAACAAGAGATGAATTCAATTTTCGCGAAGTATTAGTAAATATTGTGCAGCCATTCGCAGCGTTCTCTGGAGGTCAGGGCTGCAATATGGCAGGTAAATGTTTATAGTCCATTTATTAACCAGGTGAAAATGCATTGTTTCCCTCATATAATTTCTTGGCTCTTCTGAGTAAATGAAATGCAAACCAGTCCAAGGCAAATTACATTACATCAAGTATTTACTCAACAAGGTTAACAATACTTTGTAATGTACTCTATGCTGTTAGTTGGAGGAGAAAAATATATACTGTATATTATTGCCTGTAAAAAGAAAACTCTGTATGTTAGCCTAAATCTGGAGAAGTGTTGTAAATATAGCAAAGGAATAACTATAACTTTAAGGGTATAACTATCGAATTAGTGTGTTGTTAAATGTATAGCCATCAATGCATTCTAAGTTGACAATTGTTTTGCATGTTGTCAAAGCATTTACAATTTTTCAGAACGTTGCCAGGTGTCAGAACGTAAGCAAATCAATATGTTTACATGCTCTCAGAATGCGTATATGTAGTCAGAGTGATACCATAACGTCAAAGATAAACAAAACGGAATCCGTTCATATACTTTTTACAAAACATTGTGTGTGTATGTATGTGGGCTCAGTACCATACATCAGGCTGGCTGGACCATAGTTAATTAATCTTGACCGTAGAGGAGAAAGGGAGAAAGGGAGGATGGACGACCAAAACATTGTCTAATCTGATTGGCGTCTCACTGTCATACATTAAGTCTCATTTAACTAGATGAAGGGTAATTATCAGATGACGCCACGTGCTATTAATGTGATAGAGAAGTTTTCAAGCCGGGCACCACCCTGATTACCTTAATACACCCGATCATAATCCACTTGGTTTGCTTGATTACTGCTTGATTACCGCCTGCCTTTTTCCGGACCCGCCCCGGCTAACGCGACAGGTGAAGGAATTTAATCAGGTAACGATACGCCCCACGCAGGTGAGACGGGAGGACGCTACTGGTGGTGGTGATGGTGGTGGTGGTGGTTGGTGAAGGTGGTGGTGGTGGTGTTGGTGGTGGTGGCAGTTGGAAGTGTTAATAATGGTGGTTGTTGGTGGTTGGTGTAGGTGGTGGTGGTGGTAATAGTGGTTGGTGGTAGTGGTAATGGGGTGGTTGGTGAAGGTGGTGGTGGTGATGGTGGTGGTGGTGGCAGTTGGAAGTGTTGGTAATGGGGTTGTTGGTGAAGGTGGTGGTGGTAATGGTGGTTGTTGGTGGTTGGTGTTAGTAGTGTCATAGAAATCTCATATTCCCTCCTTCGATATTCATCCACCAACAGGTTTACCTCAGCTATTCGTCCTCATTTTATCATTAATATTTCGTAATCATTATTTCTTTTCACATTTATCATTATTATTTCGTACTCATTATTTTTTTCACATATATCAATATAATTTCGTGTATAATTCTCTTTCTTTCATTAATCGGGACCTACCTATCTTGTCTTTACCTTCCTACCCATTCCTTCCTCACCCAAGCATACATTTATCAGTCTCTCTATGACCTATATCACACCATTAATCTATACTTCACAGCCAGTCTTCACCCTCTTTCCACCAATCCCTCCTTTATTATCCTTCTACACCTCATTTCTTCCAACCCCTCCCCTACAAGTTTCCTACGTTCTGTATCCCTCTCAATCCTCTCTCCTTTATTTCACTTCCGTAGAGTTGGAAGGTATATTTATTGACTGGAGGGAAGTAGGAAAGACATATCAGGGCTTCACATCCATTCGATTTTTAAGGGGATAGCAGACTTTTGATACATTGGAGAGCCTTGATTCCTCCAACATATGCCAGGAAACAGGAGCAGACTGACTTCAATAATGGTAACCTGTTGCCTGGAGATGTTTGGAGGAATCATTTGCTTCAGATTTATCACCTCTGTACTGCCCCCTTCGACAGTAATAATCTAGCTCTTCAACTATATTTATTTTCATCTATATTTTTTCGCTACTTGCTGTCTCTTTTTCCTATTTCATTCTCTGGCGGCTTATGACCCCAGCTCTCGCCCTGTCTGGTTTCTTGTCTTAACAGTCAATAAACCACTCACATTTTCGTCTCTCATCCCTTTCATTTTCTCCTTTCTCCAGCCTTGTGCATATCTTCCTCATTTCTTTCCTTAATCCCTCCCTTCTTCCCTTTCTCTCTCTCTCCTACCTCCCTCTCTCACCCTTCCCTCCCTTCTTCCCTTTCTCTCTCTCTCCCATCTCTATCTTTCACCCTTCCCTCTCTTCTTCCCTTTCTCTCTCCCTCTCTCACCCTTCCCTCTCTTCTTCCCTTTCTCTCTCTTTCCCATCTCAATCTTTCACCCTTCTCTCTCTCTCTCTTACGTTCCTCTCTCACCTTTCTCTCTCTCCTGCCTCCCTCTCTCACCCTTCCCTCCTGTCCTCCCTTACTCTCTCTCCTACCTTTTACTCTCTCCTTTCCTTTATCTCTCTCCTATCTCCATCTCTCACCCTTCCCTAGCTCTCTTCATCACTCCATCTTATATATCTCACTACACACTTAATCCCGTCCAATCTCCCTCCTCTCTATTCCTTCCTCACCCTTCTCATTGTCTCCCCTATTTATTCCTCGTTCTCTCTCTCTCATCCGTCCACGATTCCTTCTTTCATTGTTTTCTTTATTCCTCTTTCCCCGTTCTTCACTAATTCATTGCTTTCGTGTCTCTCTTTCTCTCCTTGTCTCTCTGCCCTACTCCCTCTTTCATTTCTTCCATGTCCTGTCCTTTTATTTCCTATTTTCCATCATCACTTGCTTACTATCTCATCCCTCTCATTCTCCAATTCCATCCCTTACTAGATCTCACCTCCTACAGCATTCTCTCCCACTTCCCACATTTCCTTCTCATTTGCTCCCTTTCTCTCTCTCCCAGCCTTTCTCGATTTACCATAACATCCCCAATCGTTCTCTTTCACTCCCTCCCTTACACCGTTATCATTATCACTATCCCTCTATTCCTCTCACTCCTTTTCTCTCACTCTCCTTCCTTCAACACTAATCTATGTATTTTTCTCTCTCCCTCACACCCATCTCACCCCACTCTCTCTCTCTCTCTCTCTCTCTCTCTCTCTCTCTCTCTCTCTCTCTCTCTCTCTCTCTCTCCTCCCCAACCACCACCACCACCCCAAACATTAGGGCCCATAGCTCATGTTAAACCCTAACCTTTATGGCATATTAGTGGAGCGATTGAGTATTGCTTTTTAAATCCTCGCCTGATCCCTCTCCCCCTCATCACCATCTGTAAGCCTGTCACCAAGTCCATTACCACAATCACCCTCACTCTCGTCCCCCATCACCATCACCATCACCCTCACTCACCACCATCTGTCACTATACGTGTTTCACTATGGATGTTGCTGCTGCTGTTGTTGGATGTTGAGCCCGGGTGGTTAATCGTAGCTGTGTGTGTGTGTGTGTGTGTGTGTGTGTTGGGGCCATGCTTGCTTGTCTGTGTGTATGAATCGGTGTGTTTTAGTTTGGTGTGTATTGTTATTGTTTACATTCTATAGGTTTTATTAGAGGATGGTGTGTGTGTGTGTGTGTGTGTGTGTGTGTGTGTGTGTGTGTGTGTGTGTGTGTGTGTGTGTGTGTGTGTGTGTGTGTGTGTGTGTGTGTGTGTGTGTGTGTGTGTGTGTGTGTGTGTGTTGTTCAGGTGTTTTGGGGGATATGGATATTAATTTGTGGATATTTTGATGTAGAGTATATATTTGCATAAAACATTGGGCATGAAGCAGCAGAGCCTGGGAGTGCACATTAAAAAAAAAAAAAAAAAAAAACACACACACACACACAATCCTTAATAAATCCACTTGCTCTCCATCTTTGCACCAACAAATATTTCTACCTGCGAACATTATGTGATGGTGGTCGAGTTAAGAAAAAAATAATAAAAATAAAAACGACATTACCATGGGACCGCAGACGCTACAAATCATACTGACATTTGCACTCAACCTGCCGCTGCTATCAATGTCATCTTCCTTGATATTTTTCCTTCATTCTTTTACCCATTATCGTGGCATAAAAAAAAAAAAAAAAAAAATATGCCGGCTTATTTTGTTTGATTTGCTCTCTCTCTCTCATAACTTTTTTATTTTTCTATTCCGCTTCCCTTCATCCATCATCATCATCATCATCATCATCATCATTTACTGTTATTATCATTATCTTCCTCAACATCTTCATCAACCATTTTTAGTCCACAATATATACAAGTAAAATAAATGGTAGTCACTCGCAACTTTTTCCATTTCCTCCTCTGAACATTCCATATAATTATATTACACTAAAGCGAGTAGTAACCTCTTATGAGTAAAAAATGGAGGGTTACAGATTCCTCCCGACTATGCTACAAAACATAATATATATCCCTTACTCAACTACTGATGTATGTACACTCGCAATCCAAAATATGTATCCAGGCTTGCTTCAAATAGCCTGATCGAGTATTAAGCGAACTCAAGTAAATTTGAAACAGGATAAGCTTGTAATTGGTTCACTAGTATGTCAAATGATTCGAAACTTCAACAAGACCTGGATACAAATTTTGGATTGCAAGTGTACAAATCTGTTTTCTTAGATTAATCTGGAGTAATTAGTAGCCTTTCAGTTCACCCACAAGAGATCACTTCCCCTTTATAAACTGACTTGATGGGGTCTGTTTGAAGAGGCAGCAAGTGTCAGGCCAGTATCATATAAGCTTACGTGGATTTAGAGCTTCTGTCAGTTTTATTTTTTCATAATCGTGTTCTACAGATGTTTGTTACATGTTTTGCTATTAATTTTTTTTACTTCATTCCTTGTTCATTGTGGTTATGTTGTTGTTGTTGTTGTTATTGTTGTTGTTCACTTTGATATTTTGTTCTCAAACATCTTTCTATGTAGTGGGGTGAATATTTTATTACACACACACACACACACACACACACACACACACACATGTACACACAAGCACACGCACACGCATGCATGCACAAAAACACACATGAACACACACAGTAACTGTCAATACCAACACCACCACCACTACTACTACTACCATCACCACACCACCACCACCATCACCATCGACTTATCAATAGCTAAACTGGTCTGACCTCCGGATTAAAGGCTGATTGGTGTGATTGTGCGCTTCCTGCTGCTATTGGCTGGTTATTCCGCCTTATTCCCAAGTCTCATGAGGTACAGGGATAAGAGGTGTACATACATACATACACACAGTAGTCTTTCTTCTTAGAATATTCACGGTTGACTTGTGTGTTTTATCTGATTTTGACGTTGATCTAACCGTCTCTAACCTAACCTACCTAATTTGACCCAACCTAACTTGACCTAACCTAACCTAACCTAAACTAAACTAACCTATACCTAATCAAACCTAACCAAACATATAGCCTAAACTATCCTAACCTAACCTAACATAACCTATTTTAGCGCAACCTAACCAACCTAACGTAGTAAATCAATCTTACCTTGCTTACTCTAACACGGCGTAGATCAGCTTGTCACAGCGTAGTATAAGTAACCTAACCTAACCCAACCTAACCTAACCTAACCTAGAGTAACCCAACAGGACCCAAACTATATTAACTGGACTTCAGTCACCTAACCTTGCTTAATTTGGTTTAAGCTAACTTTCCACTCTCATCCTCGGCTAACTGAACGAAGCTTTTATTTTTTTTTAAAGTCCACAGGTGTTTCCTATTTACCTAAACTTTATCCAAGATATATACTGTTAAAAGTTCTTAGTAGAAACAGTACTGATATTCATGTCTTGAATAGTGTGTCTGAGAGTATTAATGTCAACGATAGAGCCTTCCAAAGAGAGAATAAGAAAATCCTCTCATCATAGGAGACTTGGGCAAACTATTGACCAGACGTGTGGGTGGCCTGCTGGGAGGGAGGGAGGGAAGGAGGGAGTGGGAGTGGTGCCTGCCGGTGGAGCGTGTTCTGAGTGGCCCCTGTAATTTTGTATATGACATTTTTCTCTTGTTAGCGGCACTGTTTGTTTGTTAGTGGTGCTGTTTATTAGTGAGTGGCACTGATTGTTCGTGAGAGGCACTGTTTGTTTTTGAGTGGCATTGTTTGTTTGTGAGTGGTGCTGGTTAATCGTGAGTGGCATTGTTTGTTCATGAGTGGCACTGTTTGTTCGTGAGTGGCACTGTTTGTTCGTGAGTGGAGCTGTTTGTTTGGCAGTGGAACGGCATCTCTTCTATAGTTTTTTTTTCATTTATCAGTGGGATAGTGTCTGCGAGTGGCACAGATTTTTACAGGTATATGGCAATGCAGCCTTGTGAGGAGTGGCACTACTTATATGTGAGTGGCACTGTTTCTAAATAACCGATACACATTATACAGTACATAGTATTCTCCGTGTGTATTTATTTATCAATATTTTGTTTATGGTTTGGAGTGTCATTGTTGTTTGTATTCGAATGGACCAGAGTATTTCCCTAGCGACACCTTCTTTTCTATTTGTGTTGTTGTTTGTAAGGGAAGTTGATTTGCTATGAGTGGTGTGGTTCAATTGAGAGCGGTAGTCAGAATTGTTAGTGTATGTTGGTTCTGTTCTTGTTGCTGTTGTTGTTCTTGTTGCTGTTGCTGTTGTTGTTGTTGTTGTTGGTGTTTCGTGTGTGTGTGTGTGGCTCTGTTTCTGTGGCACTTTTTATTTTGTCTTAGTGTGTTGTGGGTGGTGGTATTGATAACTTGTGTATGGGAGTATATGTCTTAGTGAATGGGTGTATGGAAGTGGTGTTGTGTTGTGTTGTGTGGCCCTGAGGCAATGAGTGAGGTAGTACTGCTGTTTGTGTGTGTGTGGTTTGTCACTTTGTGTGTGTTTGTGTGAGGTAGTACTGCTGTTTGTGTGTGTGTGGTTTGTCACTTTGTGTGTGTTTGTGTGAGGTACGGTACTCTTGCCTGTGGTGTGGTACTGTTGTTTACGTGAGGTATTGTTTTTTTGTGTGTGCTACTGTTGTATGTGTGTAGTGCTGTTACATTGTGTTTATGTATGGTACTCAAATTGGTGTTTGATACTGCTGTTTTAGTGTGACACTGTTGCTTTATGTTTGTGGAAAGTACTGTTTTTTTATGTGTGGTACTGTTATTTTGTAAATTATACTACTATACGTGTTTGTGTACGGTACTGTTGCTTTGATATTGTGTGTTTGTGTGTGGTACTGTTGTTTTTGTGAGGTCCTATTGTTTTCTAAATATTTGCGAGAGGGACTGTTGCCTTGTTATTACTTACTGTTATTGTGTGTTTGTGTGTGGTACTGTTGTTTGTGTGTGGTACTGTTGTTTGTGTGAGGAACTATTGTTTTCTAAATATTTGCCAGTAAGACTGTTGCTTCGTTATTACTTACTGTTGTTGTGTGAGTATCCCCTATTTTTCCCATTGGGTGTTGAGATAGGTTGATGGTGGCCTGTCAGTGAGTGGGCGAGAGCTCTATTGATGACTGTGATGAGTCCCACTCGTGTAATGAAAGAGCGTGGTGATAATGACACTGGCATGGTGAGTGTGGCACTGGTCTGGTAATAGTGGCACTGTGTCTGGTATAATGGTGACAGTGGTGTGGTGATAGTGGCACTGTATCTGGTATAATGGTGACAGTGGTCTGGTGATAGTGGCACTGTGCCTGGTATAATGGTGATAGTGGCACTGTGTCTGGTATAATGGTGACAGTGGTAGGGTGATAGTGGCACTGTATCTGGTATAATGGTGACAGTGGTCTGGTGATAGTGCACTGTGTCTGGTATAATGATGATAATGGCACTGTGTCTGGTATAATGGTGACAGTGATGTGGTGAGTGTGACACTGTTATGGTGAGTGTGGCACTGTATCTGGTATAGTAGTGACAGTGGTGTGGTGATAGTGGCACTGACAGAGGTGTGGTGATAATGGTACTGGTATAGTGTGTGATAGTAACTTGGTGATAATGTAATGACAGTGGTGTGGTGATTGTGGAAGCACTGTGAATTAAATGTTGTGACCCTGATATGGTGAGTGTGTGGTAATAGTGGGTTATGCCATGGTGAGTGTGTTGTGATTGTGGGTTCTGCTGTGGTAATAGTGTGTGTGTTGATAGAGTGTGGTGAGAGAGTGTAGTGAGTGTATGGTGAGGGTATGTGGTGAGAGAGTGTAGTGAGTGTATAGTGAGAGTGTGGTAATAGTGTGGTGAGTGTATGGTGAGAGTGTGTGGTGAGAGAGTGTGGTGATAGTGTGGTGAGAGAGTGTAGATAGTGTGTGGTGAGAGAGTGTGGTGAATGTGTGGCTCTGTTGTGGCACCGTTTGGTCATTTCTCTCTCCATCCCCCACCCACTAATCCTCGATAATGGTGTTTTTAATCCCTCCTCTATATCCACCCCTCCTTCACTTCCTCTCTCTCTCTCTCTCTCTCTCTCTCTCTCTCTCTCTCTCTCTCTCTCTCTCAACCCACAACTAGATATTCTTTCTCACTGATCTATACTCCTCTCCCTCGCTTTGTATTACTCCACTCACACTCCTCTCACTTATTCACACACTATTTTTACTTCAATATTCCACACCATCTAGTGTTACTGTATCACTCACACTCCTTTCTTTCTCTCCACACACACTATTCCATTCCATCCTTCCCTTCAAAACACTTCAGTCCCATTTCTCCCACCACTTCACTTCCCAATTCCGTCCACTCATACATCATACTCTTCGGTTAAC
>JAWQEG010004086.1:30000-36028 GCA_033782935.1 Petrolisthes cinctipes
TTATTTGCTTCTTCTCTTGGTTTTGTCACCATTACTGATTTTTGTTTCTCCCTCGCCACGTTCAATTCCTTTACACCCAATTCTATATCACATTTGTCATTATTATTTGTAGTGACCGGTGCGTCTTATTTCTTTAGCTTTCACTCACTACTCTCTCCTCTACTTTCGTTCACCCTTCTTCTCTCGCTTTCCTATAATTTCCAGAACCATTACTCTTTTCCTCCAGTACTCTCTCTCTCTCTCTCTCTCTCTCTCTCTCTCTCTCTCTCTCTCTCTCTCACACATCACTCATAATTCTGCATCTCTTTTGTTACATTTTTATACAGCTTTATTAAGTTCAGAGGTGGATGAAGTTAAGATAAATTTTAAAGTAACTCATTCTTGACCTTCCTTCCCCTCACCTGCCTTTACTCGCCCTCTCTCTATTCAGCCATCTATATTTTCCCCTCACTGCACACTTCTCATCATTCCCCTTCAGTCGTTTCATTCTTCCGCCCTTTCGCCCCCCTTTCGACCCCCCCCCTCTCTCTCTCTCTCTCTCTCTTATTTTCCCCTCCTTCCCACTCATAGTCAACCACTCAGAATTGTCTCTTCTCGTAATTCTTTTCTTCACCCTCCTTTTCCTTCCTCTTCCTTCCCTTATCTGTTTTCCTCCTCCTCCTACTTCTACTTCTTCTTCTTCTTCATGCCTGTATTCACCTTTCCCTCTTCCCATGTCTTTTCTCTCCCTCCACACTAACTCCTCTCCTTCTCTTCATTATTCCCCATACCTCCTCCTCCTCCTCCTTCTACCTCCCACCCACTCCCATTTCTCTCTCTTCCCAACCTCCAATACCTCCTCTAACTCACATGGACCCCACCACCCCCCCAACCCACACACACACTTCTTTACCGTCGATCTCCTCCCTTCCCTCCCTCCCACCCCAGCCCCTCCCCTCCTCTCCTCTCCCATCCCCTCCCTTTCCCTCTTCATTCTATTCCTTTCACCTCTCTCCTCCCACATCAGTGCCTCCCCATCTCCACCCTACTAAGCTACCCACTACTCCTCCTCCTTCTCCTCCTCTCCTCTCCCTTACATACCCCCTCCTCCCCTCTCCCTTCCTCTTTCTTACCCCCTACACCTCCTCCTCCTCTCCTCTCCCTTCCCTTCCTCTTTCTTACCCCCTACTCCTCCTCCTCCTCTCCTCTCCCTTCCTCTTTCTTACCCACCTACACCTCCTCCTCCCCCCTCTCCCTTCCTCTTTCTTACCCCCTACACCTACTCCTCCCCCCTCTCCTCTCCCTTCCTCTTTCTTACCCCCTACTCCTCCTCCTCCTCCTCTCCTCTCCCTTCCTCTTTCTTACCCACCTACACCTCCTCCTCCACCCCTCTCCCTTCCTCTTTCTTACCCCCCTACACCTCCTCCTCCTCCTCCTCCCCTCTTATCCTTATTACCTTCTTTATTGCCCCGTCTGCCATTCCCTTCTCGGTATTGGAGGATCATTTCTGAAGATTGTCACCGAGGAATCCATGTTTATGTCTTACTCTTGTTATTAGCCCAAGGGGGTGATAATGACACTAGATTTATTTCTTTATTTATCTATCTGTTTATCTGTTTGTCTATCTATCCATTTATCTTTAATGACACTAGATTTATTTCTTTATTTATCTATCTGCTTATCTGTCTATTTATCTATCTATCTACCTATATATCAATCTGTCTATCTGTCTGTCTGTTTGTTATTAGCCCAAGGTGGTGATAATTTCACTAGATTTATTTCTTTATTTATCTATCTATCTGTTTATCTGTCTGTCTATCTATCCATTTATCTTTAATGACACCAGATTTATTTCTTTATTTATCTATCTGTTTATCTGTCTGTCTATCTATCCATTTATCTATCTATCCATTTATCTATCTATCCATTTATCTATCTATCTGTCTATCTGCCTGCCTGTCTGTCTGTTCGTTATTAGCTCAAGGGGGTGATAATGACACAAGATTTATTTCTTTATTTATCTATCTGTCTGTCTATCTATCCATTTATCTGTCTGTTTATCTATCTATCTATATGTCTATCTACATATATATCTGCCTGCCTGTCTGTCTGTTTGTAATTAGCTCAAGAGGGTGATAATGGCACTAACTTTACTGTATTTCTTTAGTTATCTTTACTCTATTTCTATATTTATGTAATAATTAATATTCTACACGTGTGCGTCACTAAAATATTATACAATATATTAAGGGGGTGCGGGAATAGGGGGACAGGCTTGGGGGGGTTTTGGGGGGGTGCTGGAGTAGGGGACAGGCTTGGGGGAGTTTTGGGGGGTGCGGGAGTAGGGGGACAGGCGTGGGGGGGAGTTAGGGGGGTGCGGGAATAGGAGACAGGCTTTCTACCCACCCCAAGCCTGTCCCCCTATTCCCGCACCCCCCGCACCCTCCCCCCCCCAAGCCTGCCCCCCTATTCCCGCACCCCCTTAAGTCAGTCTAGAATTACTGATAGAAATGTTCTCTTTGTTTTTCATGGTTACCGAAAGTCGTAACTCATTTCTACAATTTGCCAAGTACAGTACAGTCAGCGTCAAAAGTCCTGCACCGGGTGAATGAAAGTGAACCGTGAGTGTGAATCTTATGAACCAAAGTGAGACGTGAGTGTGAATCTTATGAACCAAAGTGAACCGTGAGTGTGAATCTTATGAACCAAATTGAGTCGTGAGTGTGAATCTTATGAACCAAATTGAGTCGTGAGTGTGAATCTTATGAACCAAAGTGAGTCGTGAGGGTGAATTTTATGAACTAATATTACAGAGACCAACAACAACAGCAATAACAACAGTTTCGGATCATTGTCCATTGAGGCCTTCTATTCCAGTCAAAGGTGTTGCAGGACTATTGACGGTGACTGTACACTCTGCAAAAAAAGTTTTGGAACCACCCCTCCGTTAATTTTAGAATTTTTATCACGGTACGGTTGGTAAGCCTGCTAAGTCAGCCCGAGTGTACCTGTACAGAGACAATAATACACCTATTATACACCAATATGTACCAATAATACACCTATTCATAACATGTATTATAACAGTAGTATTATACAATAAGTATACAATAAGTATACAATAAGTATTATCGCCAGTTGGAATAGGCTTACCAACCCTACATAGCACTAGTAATAGGGGTGGTTCCAAAACTTTTTTTCAGACTGTACATCTCTGGCTGGCTACTTGTTAGTTTCAACCACTCTCACGTGGTTTTCCTCCTTGCCCTCTTTTTTTTTTTTTTTTTTTTTTTTTTCGAGCGACTTGAAATTTTATTGGGCCTATTTTTCCTTATTGGTTCTTCTCTTTCCTTTTCGTTCGCATTATTTATTACATATTTTTTCATTATTTTTTATTTGTTTATGCATATGTTTACTACTTTCCTTTGTTTGTTAGTTGTAGGGTCGTTAAAGATAAAATGCAGCTTCATAATTATTGATCTTACTTAGATATTTTTTTCTTCCTTATACTCTTATCTTCCTCTTGTCCTTCTACCACCTCATTATCTTGATCATCTTCCTCCTACTCCTAACACTTCTCTTCCTTCCTTCCTTCCTTCCTCTGTGCCTCTCTTCCCACTCGTTATGTAATCCTTCTCTCATTTTCCTTCTCTACATATTCATACCCTTTTCTCCTCCTCCTCTTCCTCCTCCTCCTCATCCTCCTCCTCCTCCTCACACGACATTAATTTCTTAGCGTTTATCCTCCTCCTCCTGCTCCTCCTCTTCACACCCTTCCCTGCACTTCCCTGTTCCCCCTCCCCCCCCATCATAATATAGCTCCTACCCCCTCCCTATATCCTCCCCCCCCCCCTTCAACGGTGACCAGTAGCAGCGATAGTTAAGATGTCTCAGATGACCCCCTCCCCCCTCTCTCCCTCTCTCCCTCCTTCCTTTCTAACCTACACACCCACCTTCTCACTCTCCCTCCCTCCACACCTACCTTTCCTCTCTCTATCTTCCTCCCTCCCCTCCATCCTTCTTTTTTCTCTCCTGTGAACTTTGACCTCTCCCTATCTCCATCCTCCCCCCCCCCCTCCTTTCTACTCCTCCTCCTCCTCCTCCTCTTTCTCTTTTCCTTACACCTCTACCCCCACCTTCTCTGACTCCATCCCTACCTACCTCCCTCCCTCCAACACCTCCTCCTCTTTCTCTTTCTCTTCCACCCCTCCACCCTCTCTGACTCCCTCCCTACCTCCCTCCCTCCATCCCTCCTACACCTCCTCCTCTTTCTCTTTCTCCTCCACCCCCTCCACCCTCTCTGACTCCCTCACTACCTCCCTCCCTCCTTCCCTCCATCGTTCCTTCATCAGTCTTGTCTGCATTCCTCTTCAGTCCTTCTTGTCTCCATCCCTCCCAATTCATCCTTTCTCTCTCCATTCACCCTTTTCTTGTCTCCTCCCACCTCTTCTTTATTCACTACCGTTATGCCTGCATTCTTCCTCTATTATTTCTCCTAATTTCCTTTTTATTTCCAATTTTCTCTGTCTCAATTATTATTTCTCCCGATCTCCTATTTTTCTTGCAACTTTCCCTGCCTCAATAATTTCTCCCTACTCCTTATGTATTTTTGTCCATAGTTCCTCGTCCTTCATTCATCCCTTACTTACTTACTTCTCTCCATCACAATCTCCAATGTCTACTCTGAACCCACGTCTCTTCAACTCTCCATTTTACGTTGTGTCGTTATGAAAGTGATATATGACGCATAGTCCTACCGCGATAGGGCGTCATAATCCCATTGCCTGCACCCGAAAACACACGAGTTACTAAAAATACAACACAGATACAGTACCAACACGCCCCATTACTAAACACACAACACAGATATAGTACAGTTCATTACTAAAACATTCAGTGCCTGGGAAGCAATATTTTTTTTATTTATATATTTTATTTGTTTGTTTGTTTTTTTTTTTGGCTGGGTACTCGACTTGACATTCGCTAATCAGAAGAAGATAACCTTTCAGTATATTGTTCTGATGGTTGTTTCGACTTGTGAACTTTCTCTTATTGAAATACCAATGGGTGTTGAAATTTTGGAATGTATGTATGTACAGTCGGCCTCAGGAATTCGTATATATACACCCCTGTGACATCAAGGGTTCGTAGCAACTAAAATAATAGAGTACATTAATTTTCTTGACACAAATTTTTTTCCTAGTAATGCTATTTGGTTGATTAAGACTTGAATCAGTCAGCAGAACAATGCCTACAGTATGTGCAGAATAAAGACCACTTTTAACCAATGATCTGTGTATTAATGAGGCCAACTGTACTTGTATATTTGTTATAAGTTGAAATGATGTGGAGAAAGAGGGAAAGATGGAAAAAAATGAAGATCTTATATATAGGGGGAAAGTGGAAAGGATGGGGAGGGATAAAAGTAATGGGAGAAAGTCGAGAAGAAAAGAAAAGAATTGAGAGAGAGAGAGAGAGAGAGAGAGAGAGAGAGAGAGAGAGAGAGAGAGAGAGAGAGAGAGAGAGAGAGAGAGAGAGAGAGAGAGAGAGAGAGTACAGTACAAAGGGAAGAACTAAAGGATAGAGGAAGGGACAAGTGGAATGAAAAGGAAGGAGGATATGTGTTTGGGAGGAAGTCAGAGTACACACACACACACACACACACACACACACACACACACACACACACACACACAATTATAATTCCTCACACACATCCTCACACACACTCATACACACAACACACACAAGTACTCACACGACTTCAAATTCTCTCTCTCTCTCTCTCTCTCTCTCTCTCTCTCTCTCTCTCTCTCTCACACACACACACGGAGGGAGGGCAGGGGGTCAGCATGCGTCACCCCGGGGATTATAATAGACCTTAGAGCCGGCGTACAAGCTCGATAATTAATTCTGTGATTTTCCGCTAGGGGTGCTGTCAGCCTGTTTCATTTGTACAGCGTAACTCCAAATTTATAAATGAAGTCATGGGGATTTTTCTGCGATTCCGTGTAATTTATTCTTTAAACAGATGCGGAGGTAATAAACG
>JAWQEG010004087.1:0-17949 GCA_033782935.1 Petrolisthes cinctipes
TCCAAAGTATGCCAGGAAACAGGACCAGATGAACAAAAATAATGGTGTTCTGTTGCTTGGAATAGTTTGGAGGAATCAGTTGCTCCAGATTTGCCAACACTATACGTACTTCCACCTTAAGGACCCTGTGAACGTGTAGTACAAGAATTGGGGACTTCTGATTCCTCCTGACTATGCCACGAAACAAGCCTCTTCCATACAGCTGGTGTTTCGTGGCAATATTTGAAGGACTCGTTTATCTATCTCCAATTTTCTGACTACATCACAAGGTTCCATAATATTTGAAGGACTCGTTCGTTTATCTATCTCCAATTTTCTGACTACATCACAGGGTCCCATAATATTTGAAGGACTAGTTTATCTGTCTCCAATTTTCTGACTACATCACAGGGTCCCTTAATTAAGATCATACATACAGTATAGATGAGTGGGTAGGCTAGCTGGGCACTTCATAAACTTTCCCCTCTGACTGTACAGTGGTGGGACTCGGTAGCATCAGACTAAGTTGGTGAGAGGGAGAACAAGCACTTCTTTATACTAATGCTTGCTTTACTTTGCTTACTTGGTTACTTATCCCATCATGGCTATACACATTCCTCACGTTCTGAAGCCTTCGTAAACAAATTAATAATAATAATAAGTGCTGGGTTTAATGTGTGAATTAAAACTTCCAGATTAAACCTAAGAGTGTGAATTATTAGTACCGTACTTTTATTTAAGGGATCCTGTGTGTGATGTAGTCAGAAAATTTGGAGGTAAATGAGTCCTTCAAATATATATTGCCACGAAACACACACACACACACACACACACACACACACACACACACACACACACACACACACACACACACACACACACACACACACACACACACACACACACACACACACACACACCTACTTATATGGAAGGAGTTTGTTTGTTTCGTGGTATGGTCAGGAGGAATCAGAAGCCTCCATTTTTTCATACACAACCACAGGGTCCTTAATTAAAGTTAAAAAGAATATGGTGAGTCAGAAAGTTCATTAACTGTTGCTAGCTAATTGAATTGTTTTGCTGCATCTTGGGTACTTTTCATTCAAGGAACCATTTTTACAGTCCATGAGTTGCAAAATTATATAAATAGATAGAAAAATATATATATAAAAAACGGTAATGGGTCCTATAAATATTTTCAGAGAGAGAAAGAGAGAGAGAGAGAGAGAGAGAGAGAGAGAGAGAGAGAGAGAGAGAGAGAGAGAGAGAAGTGATCAATAAATTACTAACTTCAGCTGACGCGAAATTCCAATGAAAAGGTCATGTAAGATATCAGTGGGTGTTGCTTCCTTCCTTCCACCAAGCCATATATTCCAAGCAACAGGACACCATTGTTTCTGGTCATCTGGTCCTATTTCCTGGCTGCATACTGTGGAGGAATGAAGGTGCTCCAGTGTATCAAAAGTGTATTGCCCCCTTAAGTTAGGAAGGAAGGAAGCGTACGGGACTGGTATTAGTCACTGTATTGTTATTATTGTTATTGTTGTTGTTGTGACTGTTGTCTTTTCTACACACACACACACACACACACACACCATTACACAAACCTCACACACACACACCCACCATAACACTAACCTCTCTCTCTCTCTCTCTCTCTCTCTATCTCTCTCTCTCTCTCTCTCTCTCTCTCTCTCTCACACACACACACACACACACACACACACACACACACACACACACACACACACACACACACACACACACGAAGATAAACAGTCAACAACTTAAAAGGGGAATGATGGTATATTTTTGGTACATTGGAGCACCTTGATTCCTCCAATATATGCCAGGGAACAGAAACCAGAAGAACAATATAATAATAATGGTGGCCTGTTGCTTGGAATAGTTTGGAGGAATCAACTACTCCAGATTAACCACCACCAACATCATCATTTCTGAGTAATGTTGTTGTTTGTTTCCCTGCAGCTGTTTGTGTGTGTGTGTGTGTGTTTGTTTGTGGGTGTGTGTTTGTTTGTTTGTTTTTGTGTTTTTGTGTTTGTGTGTTTGTTTGTTTGTGTATGTTGTGTTTGTGTGTTTGTTTGTTTGTGTATGTTGTGTTTGTGTGTTTGTTTGTTTGTGTGTGTGTGTTTGTTTATTTGTTTATCCACACATGGTAGCAATAATTTGAAGACTACTGATTCCTCCAATGTGTTCCAGTAAACAGCCCTACTCAAGTGTAGATGCTGTTTTGTGGAGCTTTTAGTAGGAGTCACTCGTCTGTGTCTATTTTATATTTTCCTTCTTAACCAACCAACCAACCAGCCAGGCACCACAAATATGTTTAGATAAATGGGTTAGGGTCTAGAGTGCTTTGCCATCTGACGGTCACAGCCTCTATATATACACACACATACACACACAAACAACACTAACCTAACACACACACATATCACAGCACTAACCTAACACACACACACACACACACACGAGAACACCAACAGCAACAAAGATACACAAACACAAATAAACACACACACACACACACACACACACACACACACACACACACACACACACACACACACAAGAACAACATCAACACAAAAAAAGAGACAAATAGAGACACTGATGTTATCAAGTGAGTGACAGGCAACTTACTCGTCTGACCACAAGATGTTTTTTTTTATTATTGTCGTAAAAAATTGGGGGTAAATCTGGAGCAACTGATTCCTCCACACTAGTCCAAGCAACAGAATACCATTATTTTTGTTCATCTGGTCTTGTTTCCTGGCATACTTTGGAGGAATCAAGGCGCTCTAATGTATGTATGTATGTACCAAAAGTCTTACTATACTATATTTATATTTATTTATATTTTTTTGTATTGTCTCTAAGTGGACTAAAATGGATACATAGATTTGTAGCTCTTGTTTTTATTATGTTATTGTTATTTATGGATGTTATTCCCTGTTATTTATGTTGTTATTCCCTGTTATATATTAATGTTGTTATTCCCTGTAACTCGTTTTGTATATGGTGACATTAACAAGTATTTAGTTAGTAATATTGACGCCGTCTGTTTTTAAAAGGAATCTTACTAGACAATGCAAAAATAAATAAAAAATTAAACTCGTCACTGCTAAAAATAAATTGCTGAAAAAAAAATATATATAAAAACACCTTAGCGGCACCTTATATGCAAGAGGTGTGTGTGTGTGTGTGTGTGTGTGTGTGTGTGTGTGTGTGTGTGTGTGTGTGTGTGTGTGTGTGTTGTATTGAAGAGAGATTGGACCTACCCTGCTGTGTGTGTGTGTGTGTGTGTGTGTTGTGTATTGGAGAGAGAATGGACCTACCCTGCTGTGTGTGTGTGTGTGTGTGTGTGTGTGTGTGTGTGTGTGTGTGTGTGTTGCTTGGCCTATATAACTATACTGGGATATAAGAGTCATTCAGAACGGTTCCTGGCCTCAATAGAGCATCATTAGGAAAAAAACATTAATGGTCACACACACACACACACACACACACACACACACACACACACACACACACACACACACACACACACACACACACACACACACACACACAACACACACTCTCTCTCTCTCTCTCTCTCTCTCTCTCTCTCTCTCTCTCTCTCTCTCTCTCTCTCTCTCTCTCTCTCTCTCTCTCTCTCTCTCTCTCTCTCTCTCTCTCTCTCTCTCTCTCTCCAATACAACACACACACACACACACAGCACGATAAGTCCATTCTCACCCCGATACAACACACACACACACACACACACACACACACACACACACACACACACACACACACACACACACACACACACACACACACACACACACACACTACGTTAATATTCTCTCTCTCTGGTCCTACAAGTTTTTCTACCTTTTACCTAAATTCTTCACCGTGTTGCCAATTTAGTAAGTATTTCTTCACACGCCCAAACAAACAGTATATCCATGAATTTCACACACGAACGAACCATCTTGACACACGCGACTAATAATAATAATAATAATAATAATAATAATAATAATAATAATAATAATAATTGAAATATTTTTACCACGACTACTACCAATAATAATAATAATAATAATAATAATAATAATAATAATAATAATAATTGAAATATTTTTACCACGACTACTACCAATAATAATAATAATAATAATAATAATAATTATTATTATTATTGAAATACTCTTACCACTACTACTACCAACAATAATAATAATAATAATAACAACAACAACAACAACAACAACAATACTCTTACCACTACTACTACCAACAATAATAATAATAATAATAACAACAACAACAACAACAACAACAATACTCTTACCACTACTACTACCAACAATAATAATAATAATAACAACAACAACAACAACAATAGTCTTACCACTACTACTACCAATAATAATAATAATAATAATGTATACTAGTCAACAACACCAAACAAACAAACAAACAACCTGCCTGTCATTAATAAGTCTATGTCTGTTTGAAGGTCGCTTGTGTATAATACTTTATATGCCTGTCACCAGCCTCACACACCAAGCCTTCATGATCTGAATACATTCCCTTTCTTACCCGGCACGTGCTGGGCTATATACCGTACTGTGAAACTCGATCCCCTGTACAGACATTAGTTAAAGACCCTGTGATAGTGTATGTGAATTTGAGGCTTCTGATTCCTCCTGACTACACCACGATTACATTAGTTAAGAACCCGGTGATAGTGTTTGAGATTTTGAGGCTTCTGATTCCTCCTGACTACACCACGATTACATTAGTTAAGGACCCGGTGATAGTGTATGAGAATTTGAGGCTTCTGATTCCTCCTGACTACGCCACGAAACCACATGCTCCTTCCATATTGGTGTATGTGTGTGTGTTTCGTGGCACTATTTGAAGGACTCATTTACCTCCAATTTTTAGACTACATCACAGGGTCCCTTAATTTAGACAACGCTGAATGTATTGTGAATGTATTTATGTGTTTTACTGTACTGTTGGCTACAAGGATTCGTACACACATTGTTGTTTTCGATGGCTTACAACATAAGAAAAATTTACGACTATACGTAACTGCAATACTACATTATTATTAGGTTTGTTGTTATTGCAATCACTGAGTCACTATCTTGGCAGATCTTTTATTGCAGGACTTTCAGAATAGTGATTTCTACATATAGCCTGTGTAGGAATTCCTGTGGCCAACTGTACATATTGTTGTTGTTGTTTTTAAGGGGAGCTGGGTGGGGAGGGGGGCGTCAGGCAGTGGAGGATGATTGGGGGGGGGGGATGGGGGCGAGGGAGAGGAGGAAGTTGTCATCTGATTAAAAGCCTGTTTATGTTCGTCAGTGAAGAAGCGAAGTGGTCTTCTGGCTTGACACTTCCTACTGAGAGGATGATGATGATGTTGATGAAATATGTAGTGTTGGAATAGAGACAAGGTGGTGGTGGTGTGTGTTGTTGTTGTTGTGGTGGTGGGAGGATTTTGTTGTAGTTGTGTGTTGTATAATTGGTGTTGTGTGTTGTGGTGGTGGTGGTGGTGGGAGGATTATGTTGTAGTTGTGTGTTGTATAATTGGTGTTGTGTGTTGTTGTTGTTGTTGTGGTGGTGGGAGGATTATGTTGTAGTTGTGTGTTGTATAATTGGTGTTGTGTGTTGTTGTGGTGGTGGTGGTGGGAGGAGGATTATGTTGTAGTTGTGAGTTGTATAATTGGTGTTGTGTGTTGTTGTGGTGGTGGTGGGAGGAAGATTATGTTGTAGTTGTGAGTTGTATAATTGGTGTTGTGTGTTGTTGTGGTGGTGGTGGTGGTGGGAGGATTTTGTTGTAGTTGTGTGTTGTATAATTGGTGTTGTGTGTTGTTGTGGTGGTGGTGGTGGGAGGATTTTGTTGTAGTTGTGTGTTGTATAATTGGTGTGTGTTGTTGTGGTGGTGGTGGTGGGAAGAGGATTATGTTGTAGTTGTGAGTTGTATAATTGACTTGTTTGTTTGTAGTTGTGAGAGAAAATACGAATTGTGAGTTGTAATTGATGTGTGTGGTGGTGATGGGAGAATGATTATGTTGGTTGTAGTTAGTTGTGAGAGGAAATGTGAGTTGTGATGATGAAAGAATGACGTGGATGGAAGAGAGAAAACATTGTTGTTATGATAGTTGGGAAAACATATTTTAATGATGATTGAAGGAAGAAACGTTATCGTGATGATGGGAATGGTGTTGATGGAAGAAAATGTTGTGATAATAATGATGTTGTGAAGGTAGAAGTGGCGAGGATGTCTGGAAAAAAAAAAACGTTGCTGCTGTGGTGGTGATGGGGGAGAGAACGTTGTTGTGGCTGGAAAAAAAAAACGTTGTTGTCATGATGGGAATGGTAGTGATGGAAGGGAGAACGTTGTGATGATAATGGTAGTTGGCAAAACGTTGTGATGATGGGAATGGTGGTGATGGAAGGGAGAACGTTGTGGCTGAAAAAAAAAAAAACGTTGTTGTCATGATGGGAATGGTGGTGATGGAAGGGAGAAAGTAGTGATGGTAATGGTGGTGATGGAAGGGAGAATGTTGTGATGGTAATGGGAGTTGGCAAAACGTTGTGGTGATGGAGATGGAAGGGAAAAAGGTTATTGTGATAATGATGTAAAAAAAAAAAGTTGGCTCGTAAAATTTAATCAGATGGCCCCCTTTCATTCATTATTTATTTGATGTAGGACTTTCGCTCGTGACTGTATGGTTCCTCCTGGGCTTTATTGGAGGTTAGTTAGTCCTTCAAACATTGCCACGAAACACCACTCATGTACAGTACACTCGCAATCCAACATTTGTATCCATGTCTTGTTGAAGTTTAGAATCATTTGAATTACCAGTGAACCAATTACAACACGTATCCTGTTTCATATTTGCTGGAGCTCACTTAATTGATACTCGATCAGGCTATTCGAAGCAAGCCTGGATACATATGTAGGATCGCGAGTGTACATTGAAGGAGCTTGTTTCGTGGCATAGTTTGGAGGAATCACATGCAGCAGACCTTCCAATTTAACCAACAAGAGAATCTCCACTTTAAGGACCCTATGATCATTTATGAGTATTGGAGGCTTCTGATTCCTCCTGACCATGCCACGAAACAACAAGCAAGCTCCTTCCATATAGGCGTGTTCGTGTGTGTGTGTGTGTGTGTGTTTCGTGGCAATATATGAAGGACTCATTTACCTCCAATTTTCTGACTACATCAGATGCAGAATCCTTTTGTGTTGGTAAATCTGGAGCAACTGAATCCTCCAAACTATTCCAAGCAACAACAACAGAACACCATTATTTTTGTTCATCTGGTCCTGTTTCCTCGCATACTTTGGAGGAATTAACAATACACTCCAATGTAACAAAAGTGAATTAGCCTACCCCCTTAATCAATTTAGAGGCAGATCACGTGATGCATTCGTCCAGACCATATGTGGTTATGTGGGGCGCATCATGTGTAAGAACGTCATTGATAAAACCATAAGGGGAGGTGATTCTCTTTTTGGTACGTTAATTAATGGAGCACCTTAATTGATTCCTCCAAATTATTCCAAGCAACAGGATAAGGACGTACACTGTTTTTCTTTTTATTTATTTATTTATTTATTTATTTTGCGTGGTTCCGTTTTCTAGCTGGCATTAGGATATTTTGGAGGAATCAAGGCACACACACACACACATACACATACATAATTATATTCTCTACTCTTCCTCACACTTACACACACAACAACACACCTGACTCTCTTCCTCCCTCACACACACATACACATGCACTACTCTATACTTCACACACACAATACTCTCTTTCTCCCTACCTTACACACACACAATACTCTCTAACTCCCTCACACACACACACACACACACACACAGACAATAGTCTCTTCCACCTTCCCTCTCTCACACACACACACACACTACTCTACTCTACTCTCTTACTCCCTCCCTCCCTCCCTCCCTCCCTCACACACACACACACACACACACACACACACACACACACACACACACTCACTCTTTACTCTACTCTCTTCCTCCCTACCTTACACACACACACTGTAGGCGTGAGTAAAAATAGAAAACTAGGAACCACGTTAAAGTGAGGCGTGACCTTTCCCGCCAAGTATGAGAGAATATTTTTATTTTATTTTATCCTTTTTACGCCTAAAGGGATTACCTGGCCCCCTCCCCCCACCTTCTCTCCGTACTAAAAATTATATACGGATTTCAGCAGAACTTATGAGAGAGAGAGAGAGGGGGGGGGAGAGAGAGAGAGAGATTAAATGGATATAGTTCCGGGTTTGGGATGTATAGCTAAGAGTGAGTGAGAGTGAGTTTAAGTGGATATAGTACCGGGTGTTGGAGAGAGAGAGAGAGAGAGAGAGAGAGAGAGAGAAAGAGAGAGAATAAGTGGATTAGGATATCTGGCTGGCTTGCTTTAAACATCTCTCTTATTGCACATGTTTTTGATAGAACCTAATTTATTGAGAGACGTAAATGTTGGATATATTTTTCTAATTTTACATATGTGTTTTGATAGAATGTATACCTAAGTAATTGAAGTATAGTTATATTGACTACATATATTCTTTAATAGAACATAAGCAGCCTAAATTGATTGCCTTATTATTATTATTATTATTATTTTATTTTGAATATGTTTTGTTTTTTATAGAATGTGTAAGTAGTTGAGTGAGGTGTTATATTGACTGTGCATATATTTTTTTTAATAGAACGTAAATAGGTTAAGTAATTAACGTGTTCTTTTTTTTCACTATTTTGCATATCTTTTTCATAGAACGTATAAGTACTTGAGTGAGGTGTTATATTGACTGTGCATATATGTATATTTTTTTTTAATAGAACGTAAATAGGTTAAGTGATTCACGTGTTATTTTCTTCACTATTTTGCATAATTTTGATAGAATGTATAACAATTGAGTGAGGTGAAATTGTATTGACTGTGCATATATGTATATATTTTTTTTTATAGAACGTAAGTAGCCTAATTGATCGACGTGTTATTTTTTTTCACTATTATACATATATTTTGGATAGAACGTATATGTATTAAGTAATTGAAGTGAAATTGTATTGACTGATGTTTGTTATAGAACGTAAGTTGCCTAATTGATCGATGTGTTATTTTTTTCACTATTATACACATATTTTTGATAGAACTTATAAGTATTAAGTAATTTAAATTGTATTGACTGTAATGTTTTTGTTATAGAACGTAAGTAAGCTAATTGATAGACGTTTTATTATGTTCACTATTATGTATATGTTTTTTTGATAGAACATATAAGTAATTTAAATTGTATTTACTGTAATGTTTCTGTTATAGAACGTAAGTAAGCTAATTGATAGACGTGTTATTTTTTTTCATTATTATGTATATGTTTTTTGATAGAACATATAAGTAATTTAAAGTGTATTGACTAATGTTTTTATTTTGTTTGTTTACAGGGAAGACACTGTGTGAGGCGTGTGGGAAGAAGTGCTCAGGTGAAGTGCTCAGAGTCCAGGACAAATATTTCCACATCAGCTGCTTCAAGTGCTACAGTAAGTTGTGTGTCAATTAATTAAAGGGGGGATTCTCTTGTCGGTGAATTGGAAGGCTACTTACTGTTGGTTCATCCTAACTATGCCAGAAAACAGACCCCCACAGTAGTGCTAATAGTGGATGTGTTTCGTGGCATAGTTTGGAGGAATCATTGACCTTACAATTTACAAATAAGGGAATACTCATTTTGGTAAATTGGAAGGCTACTGATTCCTCCTAACTATGCTAGGAAACAGATGTCCTCAATGTTACTAATAGGGGATGTGTTTCGTGGCATAGTTTGGAGGAATCAGAGACCTTCCAATTCACCAACAAGGAGGTATATACATACATTAATTAATAATAGTACAGTGTTGTTATTGGTGGTAAATCCCATGGAGTAATTGATTCCTCCAAACTATTCTTCCATGCATGGTCCTGTTGCCTGACATACTTTGGAGGAATCAATAATAAATCAAAAGAGTGGAGAAAGTACAGTGTTGTTTCGTAAATCTGGAGCAACTGATTCCTCTAAAGTTCTAAACAATTCCAAACAGCAGGCAGGCCACCATTAATATTTATCATCTGGCCCTGTTTCCTTTTATACTTTGGAGGAATAGGAGCACTCTAACATACCAAAAATATACCCCCCCCCCATCTTAAATACAGTAGGAAGCTGCATAATGGCCTTGTAAACTAAAGTAAGCCTGCCAGAAAAGAAATGAATCAGTTTGGACCTCTGGATATTGTGATTTTGTGTTTGGTGAATGTATTTGGTTGTTGAAGGCAGTTATTTTGTGTTTGGGTAATGTATTATTAGTTGTATTGTTGTTATTGTTATGTTTGTAATTAATGGGTAGCCAGTGATGAGGTTAGATGAGTATTGCGTAGGTGCCAAACGTACGATTCTCTAATGGGATTCAGACCCTTTTATGGAGATATATTCGATATTATCTTGCGAGTCATGTAACTTTATTTTATTTTTATGTTCACTATAAAGTATCCTGTCAGTAACCAAACCGAGACTGTTATTTGACGAAGCCACGTGGTATGAGTGACATGTTCATTTAGGCCTCTTGTAGCTTACCGTACGGGAAACTTTTTCGAGGCAACCACAGGCAGATTCATCATTATTAATGTCGGTGAGATATTGTGTGTCATCATATGGCTACTCAAAAACACTGTAAGTCATACAGAGGTAGACTTATCTCCACTTGACATATCAATATATCACAGTCAATAACATTTACCATAGTCCAATATTGTGGGTAACTACAATTTTATCTGCCACACAGGTGTCCTAGGTAGAAAAAATTAATTGTACTGTACTCATGTAAATAATATAAGTAAAATTAATTAATATGTTTTACCATTTTCAGGCTGCAAGAGGTCACTAGCGCAGGGGGGCTTCTTTACCCGAGAGAAGGACTACTACTGCACAGAATGTTACCAGAAGAACTTTGGACAACGATGCGCCACCTGTGGACTGTATGTGGAGGGCGAGGTGGTGTCTGCCCTCGGCAACTCTTATCATCAAAAGTGTTTCACCTGTGCCCGATGCAGGTAAGAATTAATACGCTAATATAGAAGGTTAACACAGTGAGTCATATTGTTAAACTACTTCTTCAAGGAAAAGGCTTATTATTTGTAGCTCAATTCGTATTGGAAAATAATACAAATTTAGCGATAAATGGAATTCTCCTCATAAAAGTACAGTAATATAATAATACCACTAATTATGATATGTTAACTTATAGTATTGTATTTTTATGTTCATTGAGTATCTGCTCTTAGAGTATCAAAAGTGTATCTCTGCTCATTTAAGTAGAACAAAATCTATGCAGATAATGAAATATGTAAACATTGCTGTGAGAGTGTGGCTTTCCTTTTTGCTCATTTCCACACCCATTGGAAGGACACCCTTGTGTAAATAGGCCTACTGATTTTAGCATCTGTGCATGAGAAAATGATCATTATAACACACAGGAGGATCTTATTTTATCTGTAAATGTGGCAGAACCATTTTAATCTTGGATTATGTTTTTATTTTTAAGTATAATGGCATTTGTGGTGTTATTTTGTGTGGTATGATTGACCATTGAAGAAGGGTTAGTTAAAATACCTGTACAATAAATTCCATGGCAGGAAAAATCTATATTAGTTCCATACACATGAAATTACACTTTTGCATTGCCGTTAATGGTAGATGACTTATTATGCCACCAGAAAATACAATGCCATAGTTTAAGTGTTTGTACAGAGTCTCGGGTTATTTTGTGGATCGTCAAATGAGGTCAGGTTCACATTACACTAGATCACACCTCTTGATTCTTGTTGAAGATAGTGTTACAGTTAGTTTTTTTTGCTGAGTGATCCTATATAATTTATGTTCTGTAGTGTACTTGGGAGGAATCAAGTGCTCCAGTGTACCAAAAATATAATACCTCCTTAATAACCTTTGCTGATTTTACTCATATACCGTCATTCCTAGATCCATTCATTCATTAATTAATGCCGTTACTTGACAGACAACCCTTCCCTACGGGTGAACGAGTAACGTACACGGGTAAGGAGTGCCTGTGCCAGCGGTGCCTCCACATCCCCGTTGTCGACTCTCAGTCACCCGTACGCTCACCCACCACAGCCGGACCCAGTGAGTACTACATACGCCTCTTTATATAGATGGATGAATGAGTTGAGTGTTTGATTTTGGGTCTTGGTAGTGGGATTAGTTAGGAGGAGGATGGTCTGGACATTTTAGTTCAGTCACTCACACACTTGTCCATCATAGCTAAACAAAGTGAGTACTACATACGCCTCTTTATATACTGTACTGTAATGTATAGATGAATGAATGAATGCTGGATTTTGTATTTGTTCTTTTTAATTAGACAAGTTTGTAGCCAGCTTGGTGTGTAGGAGGGTCTGGGCATTTTAGTTCAGTCACTCACATATTTATCCACCACAGCTAAAGAAAGAGAGTACTGCCTCATATCTCTTTACTCTGTGTCTTAGTAAAATTGATAATCAGGTGGATAGTTATGTGTGTTGGTAAAGAAGTGACATATGAGTGGATGGGTGTGGTACAGTAGAATACTTTGGTGGATTATGTATAAAACAATATCGATGAGTGGAAAACTAAGGGTGGTATTATTAAATTTACTTTCGACGGAAAGGCGTTGCATAGCTAAAATGGCATTGCACAATAATAGAAACTGATCAATGAAGAGAACTTTTCATCAAAGAAGAGGTTTAATAATGCCACCCTAAAAATATTCACATCTGTCCCTCAATCACAAGAGAACTGATAGAGTGTCCAGAAGAGAGAAATAAAACTTAAAGGTAGGTGAATAACAATTTTGGCAGTGTAAACATTATACTCTTTGGCTCATAGCAAACTGTATCTTGAAGGCATTGAAAACATGATATGTAAGGAAATCAGGGGCTGTATAAAAATGATGAAAATATATTATGGTATTAAAATGTTACTAATGTTGTAGGTAGGTAGGTGGGGAGCCTGTTATTGTAATTGCTTGATTTATTTTGTGCGTATTACAGGATTCTTGCATTCTGATATTCTTACCATCTGATTACAGGAAGTTCTCATGATATTATACCAGTTTATTCTCATGATTTAATTTCTGTGTTAATTTACAGTATAGTGAAGGAGTTGTGTGAAGTTTTGGGGCAAGTTAACTGTACATTATTCATACAGAAGTTATTGCAATGACATATCACTGCCATATCCAATATCCATAAGAGGGATAAGATAAAGTCATTGAACTGGTGGACTCAGATTTTTTCAAACAGGCTACCATGCTGAAGTTACTTCTATTTTTTTTTTTTTTTTTCTGGTATTAACAGTGAGGATGAAATACCGAGAGTTTTTTTTTTTTCTTCTTTTTGTGGGGGGACTAAGTGGTCACAATACATGTTGGTGCATTTTATTTTTATTTTTGTGTGTATTGTATTGCTTTTTCTTGGGTGTGAGACTAGAAATATCTGTGTTGGATTTTTAGTCATTTTTGGTACACATATGAACAGAAAATGGGGAATGGTTTGCATTTTCAGAGAAAAAGCATTTTAATAAAAAGCAAGTCATGTTTCACAATGATACAGACATTGCAGTAATTTTGAAATTTATGTATGATATTTTTCTGATTACATCAGTACAGTATGTCAGACTAACACTGGACTCAAATTTTCCATTCACACACTGGACATAGTGGTCAAGTTAGGCTCCCACCAACCCATAGAAACAACTCCTCCTTCTCAGGCTACCTCATCCTTAGGAAAGCCTCCCTCCCCACTTAGATCTCCTGCTCCAATACATCCTGCTCCACCATCTCCTGCAGCAGCTGTGTCTGTCCCCTCACACATGTCCTCTACGTGCCTAAAGCCTTCACCAGGGATAACCTTAGACCAGCCATCCCAAACTACTCCTTCAGTGCCTCATGTCACCTCTGAACATCCTTCCTCACCAGCACCACAGATAGATTCGTCTTCCCAACACTATACCACTCAGGCATCTCCAACAACGCCCCCAGTATCCTCCCCAAGTCACATACCCTCCCCTCAGTCCATCCTGTCTCCTTCCCATAAACATCCTCCAATCATACGGAAGACGTCCTCCCCTCGCCACACATCCTCATCCCCAGGCAAGACTCCATCCCACCAAAAATCCCCTTCCCCTAGAAAAGTATCCTTCCCCATGCAGCTCCCCTCACCCCAGACGACCCCTCCTTCCCCTCGTCACCTCATCTCCCCTCGTAGGATGCCCTCACCGGGAAAAACGTCTTCCCCAGTTAGGCTCTCCTCTTCTTCCTCCTCGTCTTCCTCTTCCCCTCGACGTGCCCTCTCCCATCGCCCTCCCCCATTGTCCCTGCCTCGGTCCTCCTTAACCCTTAGCCAGGTCCCACCCATAAGTCAGGGTCCCCCCACAAGACAAGGCCACACCACCCACAAGGTCCCCTCAGCCAGTGCAAGGGCCTCAGAACCCACCAAATCTCGAGCCCCAGCCCTCAGCCCCGCCCTGGCCCCAGCCCCAAGCCCCGCCCTGGCCCCAGCCCCTGCCCGCACCCTAACCCAAGGGCCCTCAAACGGTCAGGGCCGCCAAGCTGGTGTCCCCATGCAAGTTCTAATGAAAGGTCAGGCCCCTTTGCCCGTGACCTCACTCTCAATGTTTGGGCTTGATTTAAAAACACTTACCTCCAGGTGATGTCTTCTCTGATTAAGAAACATGTATCAGATAATAATATTTACTCCACTGCTAATTGGAAACGACAGTACTGTACTGTACTTGTTATTTTCACCATATGGATTTGAAAGAGTAGAATAATGTTTTGCTTGACGAGAATAAAATTTGCCAATGTATCAGAGGCCACTAATTCTTGAAACCTATGCCAAGAAACAGACTTGCTCAGTATAAATGATGTGTTTACTGGTTATAGATATCAAAAGCCTCATATTTACCAGTACAGTCTCGCTGCCATGAATCAGTTAACTATACTTGTGAGGTTATCTATCATTCACCTGAAGGTAAGCTTTGAAAGTCTTGCCTACAGCTCAAGCTTGTCCCCTTCCTCCCCTGTACTGTCATGTTTCTATCAAGACCTTCTACTGTTTTCACTCCCTCAGCACAAGTTCGTCCGTGTTGTAACTTATTGTGGTGCATATCGGTGTTGCCATCTCTTTCTCTCTCACACATTGCTTATAGATGGAATTTTTCTCTAGGTGTTTTTGGCCTTTCTACTACAGTACCTGGTTCTCCCTCTCATTCTCTTGGTGTTGTTGACGGTGATGCCAATTTAACACATTTTGTACAGCTGATGGTGTATATTTTCCATGTTTGTGAGATTAATCGTATGAGAAAAAGCCTTTGACCTGATGAAGCAGGAATGAAGTATGTACAGTATTCTAAATAAGGGCTTCCTATACTGCACTTATTCTCAGTAAAGGCTCCTATCCTGTACTCATATAGGGTGGTATTAAAGTAATTAACTACTTCTTCATGGAAAGGTTTCCTTCATCGCTCAGTTCATATTGTTCTGCAATACGAATTGAGTGACGAAAAACATTTTCCTTGCGAGAACTACTGTACAGGGAAAATGAAGACATATGGCTCGGATAGTCATAGACATAAGTCTCCACTGCGGTATCAAAGCTCTCCCCAAAATACAGTACGGTACTTAAACATGGGAAATATACTCAAGCAGCTGTGGGAAGAAAAAAGATTAAATTGGCACCCAAGATTATTGTACTGTACATACATCTGGTGATGCACTCCAAGTTTTTATGTTTTATCTTTCTATAGTTAGCTGTTTTTTCTGTAGGTCCAAAGTGCTTGAATGCAGATAAAATCCCATAACACATTTTTAAGTAATATAGTTTGTTAAAGTATTGTTTTGTAGACATGATATTACTAGGAAATTACTAGAATTTACATAACCTCAAATCTGCAGCTTCATCCTTTTTACTTAGGGTAGTGGATGCTGGCAGTTAAATGATTTTGACCATAAGATGTATGAAATCTCACTACTGTCCTGTACAGTGTATATGATATTATATGTCAAAGTTAATTTAGCTCACAATTTTAGTATTTTGTTATACATAATTGTTACCCTAATTAGGGCATTTGGCAATAGATAGGTAATTAGTTTTTAAGGTACTGTACTTTCTAATGGTATAAGACAAGGGTGAAGATAATGTTAGTCTGTGTGTAAGACTGTTATGGTAACGATATTATAACTTGTGCATTAAGAACCCCTGTGATGTAGTTAGAAAATTGGAAGTAAATGAGTTCTTCAAATATTTGCCACGAAACACCACCTATATAGAAGGAGCTTGTTTTGTGGCATAGTCAGGAGGAATCAGAAGCATATAATTTTCAATACAACATTACAGGGGCCTTAAGGGGGAAGTACAGTGTTCATAAATCTGGAGCAACTGATTCCTCCAAACTAACTATTCCAGGCAACAGACTACCATTACTTTTGTTAATATGGTCCTGTTACCTGTCATACTTTGGAGTAATCAGGACA
Source organism: Petrolisthes cinctipes (assembly GCA_033782935.1). NCBI lineage: Eukaryota > Metazoa > Arthropoda > Malacostraca > Decapoda > Porcellanidae > Petrolisthes > Petrolisthes cinctipes. The sequence continues at coordinate 16,618 of JAWQEG010004087.1, forward strand.
CTCCAGTTTACCAGTGTTAGTTGAAGGTGAAGACAAGGGGATACCTGAGCCTTCTGTGACTCTCTCTTATAGGGGAACTACGATTCTTCAAAAATATGACCACAAACCTCTTTCAGTTTTTTTTTTTATTTCACAGTTAGGGACATAAATGGATTACTTGGTTTTAGACATCACCTTTCTCAGTACATATATGAATATTAAATCAAGCCTCATTAACAGATTGATTTGGTCTGAGAGAGAGAGGAGAGAGAGAGAGAGAGAGAGAGAGAGAGAGAGAGAGAGAGAGAGAGAGAGAGAGAGAGAGAGAGAGAGAGAGAGAGAGAGAGAGAGAGAGAGAGAGAGAGAGAGAGTGTGAGTGAGTGAGTGAGTGAGTGAGTGAGTGAGTGAGTGAGTGAGTGAGTGAGTGAGTGAGTGAGTGAGTGAGTGAGTGAGTGAGTGAGTGAGTTGTGGCTTAGTTGTAGTTAGAGGTGTAGCCTTTTTTGCCAACATAATCAGAGCCAGCTACATTGATAGAGGGAAGATGTATGCACTGTATGTATGTACAGTATAGTGAAGGCAACACCCACCACCACCACCACTCCTCACCCCAAGACACACACACACACACACACACACACAGACAGACAGGAGAAACAACACAACAACCAACCAACCAACCAACCAACCAATATTGATATAACTGACATTCATGCCTCATCGTTCACTACACACACACACACACACACACACACACACACACACACACACACACACACATAAAGGAACCGAACTTGGTATTATCTTCATGTGTGTTTGTGTTTGTATGTTTGTTTATGTAATTGCTCTGTCTTCGTGTTGTCGTGGGAAACTTGTCATTTCATATTGCTTAGCTCTTGTAATTATTATTATTATTATTATGTTTCTTGACTAATAGATAAGTCAGTCCATTCAGTTTCAGTCATCATCATCTTCATTGTCAGTTTTATATTTATTATTATTATTATCATCATCATCATTATTATTATTATTATTATTATTATTATTATTATTATTATTATTATTATTATTATTCCACTGAAGGTTAAAGGCATCTCTAGCTGCTATATAGATTTTCTCTACTCCTCTCTGTGTCTGCTGTTGGTCTGTTTCATTCCACTGTTTGCAAATTATTTTCTACTAACCATCCCAGTGTTTGCTAACTCGTCTTCCCGAATTTCTCTGTACTGTATCTTGTCCACTCCATCTATTATTAACAATATGATCTCGTATTATGACCTGTTGTGTTTTGTTTTGTTTAGTGTATTGTATTATGCTTTATATATTTTTGTAATGTAATTTTCTTTTTATATATAT
>JAWQEG010004088.1:0-15000 GCA_033782935.1 Petrolisthes cinctipes
AATTGGTGATGGTTTGCTTTTCAAGGTAAAATATCAAAAGAAATTAGTCTACTAGAAAAAGAAAAGTTTGTTTGATCTTTCAACGGTACTGCAAAACTTTGTCACCTTATCGTCACCAGTACCATACGTCACTACAAGAATCTGATTTCGTCACTACTGTGTTCTTCTCTATCTATCCATGTCTGCTTTGCCCACTGTCCCCCTCCAGTCTTACTTGGTGCCTGTCCTAACTCAGTGTTCCCCTTGCCTCAATCACCGTCTCACCCCTACCTCGACACTTGTTTACATTCCTCCCCCTGTCTCACTTCCTTACTCCTCTTTTTTGCTTCATTTACTCATTGTCCCATCCCTGCTTCATTTACTACTCACTGTCCATCCTTGCCTCAATCATTCACTCACTCACCTTCCCATCCTAATTTCACTCTACTCATGTTCTCAATCTAACTCGACCTCTGTCACTCACAATATTCACTGCACCTCTGCCGTTACTCACTCACTCACTCACTCACTCAACTCCACCCTCACCCTATTGCTACCTCACTCAACTGTTCTTTCCTATCACCCTCATCCCTCACCCTTCCTTCCTCACAATTTAGCAAACCTGCCGAATTCCTCCTGCATCGAATATTTGCATATAAATTTCTCTTTCCATCGGGCTATCAATTCCGACTCTCCCATCTGCGTTCGTTGTTTATTCCAATTACTGTTTAACCCTTATACGAGAAGGGTGTTTGAAAATACCTGATATTAGTCCAGGGTAAATTATCGCAGACATCAAGTGGTGTTGCTATAGAGATAATGTCAGAGGTGGCTTACTCCGACGTGAGAAATCCTCTGGTGGAAGCGAAAATATGCAACAGTCTGTCTTCAGTGTTTGTTGAAGGTGCGGTTGTTATTGTCTTGCAGCTTTCCTCTTCGGCCTTCTTTCCTGGCTACATCTTTACATCTGTAGCTTAATAATCCTGCGCCGCCGATTCTTGTGGGTACAACACCTAATTCTATCCTTAGATGACTTTTTTTTTCATTTTCTTTTTTGTTGTTCTACGTCATTAATGGGGTGCATGGTCTGCTTCCTGGCATACAGTGTGGAGAAATAAGTACAGTCGCGGCACATAGTCCTTGACCAGGGTGTAAGGGAAAGTGTTCAAGGACTATGTGCCACGACTGTACCTGTTGGCTTTCCACTCGCCCACAATAGATTACCCCTTTAACTAACATCATATTTCTTGCTTGTGTCGCATGTGTACCATAAAATGCGTTGCCCTCTGCCCCGTGATGCGGCCTCGCTCAACACACATTGCATCGTTGTGGTTCGGTACACAAAGGTTTACAATGACAAATGGCACTTGGCTAACAGTGCTAACTCGAACACTGATGCATCTCAAATTTATTGAAAAAATAAAACATATTTTTTGGCGTAAACTTTAATACTTCGTTCACTGGTATTCTATAGGCTTTCCTCAAATTATATCATGCAAACATCAAAGGTAATTTAATTCAATATGATAAAGTACATGAATAATTTTTTTTACAACAAATTGATCAATTTTAACGACAGATATTTTTTCATAATTGGAGGGTACAAAATATTTTAAGTGGCATATCTCGTAGGCACCTAAACCTGAGTCACTCTTTTTTACCCTAAAAATTGTGGAAGAGCTAACTGTGTTACCCATTATGGCCGGGCGGGGAGGAATACTGATGCAGGGTAATCTGTTTATTTTATTACTCTCTGCGACACGTAGGAAAGCGGAAGCATATTTTTTGTGTGTCCGTCCGACTCTGCCTGTCTGTATCTCTGTGTGTGTATCTCTTTTACTTCTGTCTTTCCTTCTGATTGTTTATTTTTTGTTTGTTTGTTTGTGATTTGTCTGTCTGTCACTGTTTGTTTCTCTGTCTGTCTGTCTGTCCGTCTGCTTCTATTCTGTCCCTATTTGTTTGTTTGTTTCTCTGTCTGTCTGTCACTCTGTCTGTCTTTCAGTCTGTGTGTATATTTTTATGTCTGTCAATTCAGCTGCCTGTCTATTTGTCTGTCTATCTATTCACCATGTTAAATATCGATCTATCATCTGCATATTCCTTCCTATCTCCCTGTACACTTCAATTTCACCAAAACAACTCGTGGAGGATTGAACTGTTTTTCCTCACCAACCATGCCAACACTGTACAGCAGGCATCAAAAGTCGTGCCTTCCCATCTGCCAAGTCATGGAGTACAGAATGGAAACACATACTTCACAGCTCGTACAGAAACCATACAGAAAAATGTATTAAGGGGAGGGAATACTTTTGGTACATACATTGGAGCGCCTTGATTCCTCTAAAGTATGCCAGAAAACAGAACCAAAGGAACAAAAATAATGGTGGCTTGTTGCTGGGAATAGTTTGGAGGAATAATTTGCTTCGGATTTACCAGCACTGTATCCTTCCCTTAATTAGTTCGTCCACTGGATATTGCAATCCTGTTTAGTGAAAGTGTTTGTTTGACGAGATAATTGTATTTCTATAATGTGACTGTGTTGGTTTGGTGATTATTTATTTACCTTTATGTTTGTTATCCTTCAAGAAGCGAGTATTGAAGTGAGGCGACACGACTTTTGCCCTCGACTGTACCAGGTCAAGGGAGCTTAGAGAAAATGAGGGTGAGCGTCATCCTGCCAGCAGAACACGGCACCACACCACTTTCATAATATTATATCACTGTAGTCTGACAAATTTAGGACCCAAGGGTGTGTGTGTGTGTGTGTGTGTGTGTGTGTGTGTAGTAGTAGTAGTGGTAGTGATAGTGACAGTGGTGTGTGAGTGTGTGGTGGTAGTAGTAGTGATGGTGTGTGTGTGTGGTAGTAGTGGTAGTGGTAGTGACAGTGGTGTGTGTGTGTGTGTGTGTGTGTGTGTGTGTGTGTGTGTGTGTGTGCTTGAAAGGCTAATTGTAGGGGGGGTGTCAGTCAATCTGCCTCCTCCTCCTACTCCTCCTCCCCTCTCATATTCCTCCTCCTCCTCCTCCTCCTCCTCCTCCTCCTCCTCCTCCTCTTCCACTTCTTCCCCTCTCTCACACTCTTCCATTTTTCCTACTGCACCCTTTTGGAAGACAAATTGCCTGACAAACAAGAGAGAAACACACCACGATGGACGACCACTACCCACTACCTACTACTATCCACTACTACCCACTACTACTACTACCACTCCTGTCCCACCCACTACTACTACTACTACTACTACTACTACTACTACTACTACTACTACTACTACCTACTACTGCTACTACCACCCATTACTACTACTACTACTACTATCACAACCCACTATTACTAACTACCATTACAATTACCACCACCAAAACCACCACTCCTAACACCATCACCACTATGACATCCACCAATACCATCACCACTACCACCATCACCACCACTACCAACAAAATCACTACTAGCACAAGCACAACTACCACCACCACCACTACTACTACCACAACCACCACCACCACCACCACCACCACCACAACTACTACTACCACAACCACTACAACTACCACCATCACCACCACAGATACTACTACCACCACTACCATCACTATACCACCACTACCCGGCTGGACCTTCCTTCTTATTCATTCGTTGTAAAGTGGCAGAATACTGTTGGAAAAATGGAGACAATTGATTATGTCCCAAAACAGGGCACCAAAATAATGTAAGTACTTCATATGTCTGTATGTATGTATATTTTGGAGGAATCATTAGTCCTCTAGTTACTAGTAGATCACTCTTTAACCTTTATACATCGATTTGAATAATAATGATAATGATAATAATAATAATAATAACAATACTACTACTACTACTACTACTACTACTACTACTACTAATAATAATAATAATGAGATTAATAATAATAATAATAATAACAATTATAATAGCAATAACAATAACTATAATGATAACAATAACAATAACAATAACATTAATAATACTAATAATAATAATAATAATAATAATAATAATAATAATAATAATAATAATAATGATAATGATAATAATAATAATAATAATAATAATAATAATAATAATAATAATAATAATAATAATGAGGAGAAGAAGACGAGGCAAAAATATAATACCTGTAATAATAAATAAAAAGAAGCAATATATCATAACAATAATAACAATAATGCATATAGTAATAATAGCATAAATTTCTTGAATCCATCAGAGACATAATTAATTTCCCTTGACTAACTTTAAGATTAGATGTGTTTTTTTTCAGCAGAGGGAACTAATGATGTCGACACCCAAATGTTACTCAATCCCGATATCACTCCCAGCTCTTGTCACTTCTCAGCATAATTTACAACATATATATATTATAACCCTGACAGAGTAGAAAAGGAACAACACCGTATGAGTATATAGAAAACCTTAATAGAAGATAATTTGCTACTGATTCGACTATGACCTTAAGAAACAGTAGCCAAACTTCATTAATTAAGGGACCCTGTGTGTTACTCAGAAAATTTGGAGGTAAATGAGTCCTTTAAATATTGCCACGAAACACCACCTATAGGGAAGGAGCGTGTTTCGTGGCTTGCATAATTATATAGTCAGGAGGAATCAGAAGCCTCCAATTTTCATACACTTGTTCTCTACTGGAAACATGAGGTACTTCTTTTTCTGGTATATTTTGGAGGAATCAGTAGCCTTCCATATCTAACAACAGATGACCCCCTTAACTCATATACACTATCACCATTACCACCACTATCCCCACCACCATCGCCACCATTACCACCATCACCACCACCATTACCACCATTACTACCACCATTACTACCATCACCACCACCATTACCACCATTACCACCACCACCATCACCACCATCACCACTCCAAACTGACCCCACTAACATCACAGCTTTCATCACCACCATCACCACCATCACCACCACCACCCCAATTCACCTCTGCCTTATCACCACCACTTTCATCACCACCACCACTACTATCATCATCATCATCACCACCACCACAACCATAAAGTACCCCTTCTTCACCATCACCACCACCACTACAATCACCATCACCCTCACCACCACCAACACCACCCCAAACTAACCCTACTTTTTTTCCACTTGCTCCACCATCATCACCACTTTCATCACCACCAACACCACCCCAAACTAACCCTACTTTTTTTCCACTTGCTCCACTTTCATCACCACCATCATCACCTCAAACTGACCCTACTTACACCTGCTGCACCAAACCCATTCCTCATATCATCATCATCATCATCACTCACCATTGCCAAGCTCACACAATTCATCTTTCTCACACCAATAATTTTTCTCTGTGTCTTTGTCCGTCTCTGTTTCTGTCTTTGTCTGTCAATCTGTCTTTTTCTGTCTGTCTGTATGTCTGTGTCTTTGTCTGTCTATGTGTGTGTGTGTGTGTGTGTGTGTGTGTGTGTGTGTGTGTAGTGTGTGTGTGTGTGTGTGTGTGTGTGTGTGTGTGTGTCTGTATCTGTGTCTGTCTGTGTCTTTGTCTGTGTCTCTGCCTGTCGGCCTGCCTGCCTGCTTTCTCTCTCTCTCTCTCTCTCTCTCTCTCTCTCTCTCTCTCTCTCTCTCTCTCTCTCTCTCTCTCTCTCTCTCTCTGTAGTACATGCATTCTCACTTTTGTACGAACATGCTTGAACTAGAACACTCGCTTAAAACATCCATAACCCTATCCACCACTCACTCTCTCTCTCTCTCTCTCTCTCTCTCTCTCTCTCTCTCTGTATTTATCTATCTGTCTGTCTATGTATGTATGTATATCTATGTATGTACCGGGTATCTATCCGTCTATGTATCCATCTATCTTCAATCTCTCTCTCCCTCTTCCACTCTCCCTCTCAAATTCCGTTTCCCTTGCAGTTCTTCCCTTCCATTTCACCAGTCTAAACTTTTTCTCAATATCTTGCCCATTTGACGTCATCCTCCCTTCTCTTTCATCCCTTGCCTCTACCTGCTCATCTTACACCACACACACACACACACACACACACATACACACACACACACACGTAAACATTTGCACACACACACACACACACACACATACACACCTACACGTAATCATATGCACTCACACACACATAGCCTACATACATTCACACACGCATACATACAAAAAAACTTTACTTCGCACATACACAGACGCACATACACAGACACACGTACGCACACACAGACACAGACACAGACACAAACACATACACACACGCATACATACATACACAAAACTTTACTTAGCACATACACAGACACACCCTTACACACACAAAACAAAACTTAGCACACACAGACACACAAAAACTTACTTAACACACACACACAGACACACAAAATCTTACTTAACACACATACACACACACAGAGAGAGAGAGAGAGAGAGAGAGAGAGAGAGAGAGAGAGAGAGAGAGAGAGAGAGAGAGAGAGAGAGAGAAGAGAGAGAGAGAGAGAGAAGAGAGAGAGAGAGAGAGAGAGAGAGAGAGAGAGATGTAATAAAGAAAGGGGTAGGTAAGGCACAAGAGAACAGGGTGAGGGACTGGACAGCGACTCCGGCAATAATAGGCAAATTATATATATTTTTTAGAGATTTAGAAGAATGAAAACAATGAGTACGGCATAGAGACCCGTGGAAAATGGGATAAACAGAGGAGATGGAGAAGAATAAGGAGGAGGAGGAGGAGAAGGAGGAGTAGGAAGAGGTGATGGTAGTGGAGGAGGAAGAGGAGGAGAAAGAGGAAGAGATGATGGTGATGGAGGAGGAGGAAGAGGAGAAAGAGGTGGATATTATGGTGGTAGAAGAGGATGAGGTGATGGTGGAGGAGGAGGAGGAGAAAGGGAAGGATGTGGTGGTGGAGGAGAAAGAGGAAGAGATGATGGTGATGGAGGAGGAGGAGGAAGAGGAGGAAAAGTAGGAGAAAGAATGGGAGGAGGAGGAAAAGTAGAATAAAGAATGGGAGGAGGAGAAAGGTAAATACATGGATGAGAGACATAAAAGAACTACACATAGAGAACCCGTGAAGTGAAGGGAGTACATGGGGGAGCGACACAAAGCCCATTTAAACGGTAGGGATGTAAGAGACACGTAGACGGAAGACTGGAGCTCAAAGAAAAAATAAAAGAATCCACTGAGGGCCAGGGGAAAGATACACAAAGACTGACGATATACTAAGATGAAAGAAAATATATAAACACACACACACACACGCACACACACAAAACTACACATACAAATACACATACACATATTATATACACACACATACACACGCATATATACATACACATTCACATACATACACATACACACACACATACAAATAGACATACACACACATACACTTATATACGCACACATACACACGCATATATACATACACATTCACATACATACACATACACACACACATACAAATAGACATTCACATACATACACATACACACACACACACAAATAGACATACACACACACACACACACAAATACACACACATACACACACACACAAAAACACATACACACGCATATATACATACACATACACATTCACATACACAAATACACATACACACACACACACACACACATAAGGTTGGGATGAGGGTTGGGGAAGATGGAGTGAGGGCATGAAAATCCATTGCCTTTAAATATGAGAATAATTCATCACCCGACACACGGAGAAATGGAGAAGATGTAAGAGAGATAGAGGAAACGAAAATGGAACAGAGAAATGGAATAGAAGTAAGAGAAATGAAGAAGACGAAATAGGAACAGAGAGATGAAGGAAATGTAAGATAAACTGAGAAATGAAGAAGACGAAATAGGAACAGAGAGATGAAGGAAATGTAAGATAAACTGAGAAATGAAGAGGACGAAATAGAAACAGAGAAATGGAATAGACGTCAGAGAATAAGAGAAATGAAGAAGACGAAATAGGAACAAGGAAATGACGGAAACTTAAGATAAACTGAGAAATGGAGATGAATTAAGATAAATGGAGGAGGAGGAGTAAGAAAAGCAGAGAGTTGGAAGACACACAGAGACGGTGGACATGAAAGAGCTACAGAATCCGAGGAAGGTAAAAATATATGAAATGGTGAGGCGCATGTCGGAACCAGCAACAGAGACGGGAGCACCAGCAGCGGGGGAAGAAAAATATACGTCACGAGGAAGACGGGCAGAGTGGAAGGCTATTGGAACTGAAGGTGTAGGAGGCGAGACAGCAAGGGAAGGAGAGGGGAGGGACAGTGTGTGTGTATGTGTGTGTGTGAGTGTATGAGCTATAGGGAGAGGAGGGACAGTGAGTGAGTGCATGATACTAGGGAGAGGAGGGACATTGAGTGATTGAGTGTATGATGTTAGGGAGAGGAGGGACATTGAGTGAGTGTATGATGTTAGGTAGAGAAGGGACATTGAGTGAGTGTATGATACTAGGGAGAGGAGGGACATTGAGTGAGTGAGTGTATGAGCTAGAGAGAGGAGGGACAGTGAGTGAGTGAGGGCATGAACTAGTGAGATTAGAGTCTGTGAGTGAGGGCATGAGACTGAGGAGTGAGTGAGTGGGGGAAGGAAGATAATGAGGACACAATAAGTGAATCAGGAGAGGAGAGGGACAATGAATGAATGATTGAGTGAGTAAGTGAGGGACGGAAGGAAGGGATGGGGGAGTGACTGAATGAGGTGAGTGAGGCAGGGGTAAAACAGTGAGAAAAGAAGGCAGGAGTGGGGTTGGACAATGGGTAAGGAAGGTAAGGGTGTGGCAGTGAGAGAGGGAGTCTAGGAATTGGATGTGACAGTGAGTAAGGCAGAAGTGGAACAACGAGAGACTTGAGTGGTGTAGGAGGGTGAGGTAAGCAAGCCCCTGTGCTAGACAATGTGGGATGTGGCGGACCTTATAAGACGGTGAAATATTCAGGAGTTCAAGTATCGTACCGTACTGCTGCTGTCTCCATCACCAACACATGTGTATTCAGTACCACTAGTCTGTGTCGCTACTCTGCCATCACACACATACATGCACACTGCCTCTCTGTCACACTACCATGCCAACATCATCATCACACACACACACACACACACACACACACACACACACACACACACACACACACACACACACACAGTCTACCACCACACATACACACACTACCATTCTGTCATCACACCTACACACACACTACTATTCCACCATCACATAAACACACACCCATTCTACCATCACACACACACACACACACCTACACACACTACCACTCAGCCATCACCAGCCTTGACGTGTCCCCTGCAGACCCAAACTTGCCTCACAGTTTACTCTACTCACACATTTTTCCTGTCAATATTTTCCACCCTGTGCGCCTCCAGCTCTAGAACTGCATTTCTCCATTTGCCTTTCTTTGTGTTTTTATCTTTTACCGTCGTTTCACTTTAACTAGAATTTCTCTCCCATTCTTGTGGTTTACTCTTCGATCGATTATTTGATGTCCTTCTAATATATATAATTAAAAGTCATATGTAATTTTCACACACCCTCCTACAATATAATATTATACAGTATGTCCTTCAAAGCACGAGGTGTCATGTTGGTTGGAGATGTCACAACTATTTAATGCTTTTTTTTTTCTTAGTTAACTTCTCTTGGCCACTCCAAGTCAAGAACTAAGAGGCGCTTAATACATTTTTCTCATGCAGTCTCTTTACAACAAGTGTTAAGTCTCGCTTAGTCTGAGAATTATACTCCATCCTGGGGTAGTAAGTATGTACGTACGTTCTTGGCTTGTATAAGTATTCCGGCAGCTACCACAATGGGGTATAAAAATAATCACCAGTGTCATTTCATATGAACCCCGTCCTTGATTGTCCATTGTTCGATGATATATAGAAATGTCACAAATGCTATCACATACAATAACAAACTGATTATATTACTGACAATATCGACACTACCTGGTCAATGTGTATAGGCCAATGAAATACAAGGTGAAGAACTCCTTTTATTCACCAAGTACCGCCATTTATGAAAAGGTAAATAAAAATGGAGAATTAGAAGTGTGTGTGGACGTGGTGGCGGTGAATAGTGGGTGGAGGGGGTATTGGGGCCAGGAGGGGGGTAATGAGGCCGGGAGGGGGGTGCCAGGCCATGAAGGGGGTGCCAGGGTGTTGGAGCCAAGAAGGGGTGGATGGGGCCAGGAAGGGGGTGCCAGGGTGGGGGATGACAGGGTGATGGGGTCATGAGGGGTTGATGGGGTCTGGATGGGGGTGATGGGGTCTGGATGGGGGTGATGGGGCCATGAGGGGGGTGATGGGGCCATGAAGGGGGTGCCAGGCCAGGTGTCAACAGGAGGAGGCGTCCCGCTGGAAAATGTCGTGTTGACCCTGGTGGGTTCCCCCTCTCCTTCCTTTTAAGTCCCTGTTTATTTTTCCCCTCACTTTTTCTCTGGTTTTACTGGAGCGCTGCGGAGTCTAGTGTGTTCAACCCCCTGCCTGCCCCCCCCCCCCAGCCCCGCCCCAGGCCCCACTCCCCTCCTGTCCTGCTTTGCCTTTAGTCACACCTTTCCCCTCCTGTCCTACCCTGCTTCATACATCTCCCACCCCTGCCCTACCCTGCCCTACACCTCTCCTGTCCCTGCCCTACCTTGCCCCACTGCATGTTATATCTTTCAACACAATTCACACCTATTCTCCTGCCCTACCCTGCCCTGCCTGCCCTACCCTGCCCTGCCTGCCCTGCCCTACTCTACCCTGTCCCATAACTCTGCTGCCCTGTCTTGCTCTACCCTGCTCCACACATCTCCTGTTCTGTTTTGCCTTTCCCCACATTTCTCTTCCCTTCTTGCCACACACCTTATTTGCCTTTCTTTGTATCTCCCCACACCACCTCTGTCCTACCTTGCCTTGCGTCACATGTCCATACCGTCCCGCCCAACACTTCTCTTGCCTTCCTCTCCCCTGCCTTACCATTGACTTCCTCTGGCCTTGGCTTTGCATGGTTTTGTTCCTGCTGCTCCCTTACGACATTTCTTTCTAGATACTTTGCCTTACATTTCTCCCTGCCCTGCTGTATGGTCTGCTTCCTGCCTCTCCCTGCCCTGTTCCTATTGCTCCCTTCCTTACCTTTCCTTGCCCTACCTTACACCTCTCGTTCCCTGCCCTGCCCTGCCCTCACATGCCCTGCTGCCCCAAACTCCTCCCTTCCTGGACACCGAATAGCTCTTTGACCATCCCTTCCAACACAAAGTAACGCCTAAGTATTTCAGACAGCGGCCCGCCTTCCTAAAAGTGTGGGACGAAGTTTGCAACGTGGGCTCTGAGTGTATCGCGAACATCTGTCCCAGGGTATATACAGCCAAAGGTTACCCTGGGGGAGCTGGTAGTTGAACAGTGAACTTGTAACGGGGGATAGAATTATGATGGAGGCAGGCAGTGTTGGCGATTTTTTATTTTTCTCATGATTGTACAGTTGCTTGCGAAAGTTCCACCTCATCGCCAGCCCTCCAACCTCATTTCTGCAAGCAATAGAACTCGTGCAAATTCATATGAAAAGTGTATTATTACTTTGTTTTCATGCACATATAAGTAATTACAACTGCATGACCTGTCGCAGATACAAACTTACCAAATTCCAGAGTTTAGAGTTGGACGAGAGGGACAAAACTCTTGCAGTCAACTGTACATTCATCTGTTAACGATATATATTTTTTCTCGGAATGCATGATAGGCATCACAGATTAATGGAATTTTGATGACGTCCCAGTAGGGTTGCATATATATAGATAAATTACTCCTTAAAAATAGGTCGGTATTTGCATGCCTGGGGTTGTATTTGTGTTGGTATGTGTGTGTGTGTGTGTGTGTGTGTGTGTGTGTGTGTGTGTGTGTGTGTGTGTGTGTGTGTGTGTGTGTGTGTGTGTTCGTTTGTGTGTGCGCGTGTGTGTGTGTGTTCGTTTGTGTGTGTATACGTGTGCATGTATGTGTGTGTATTTATGTTTGTGTGTATGAGAGAGAGAGAGAGAGAGAGAGAGAGAGAGAGAGAGAGAGATTGACAGTCAGAGGAGAAGGAGATGCAATGGATCAGGACATGCACTCCACCATCTGTCGTCGATTTGAGCCCACTTGATTTCCCACGAGAGTTCGACCTGAGGTGTACATAATGCTGGCTTGGAGTGGGTGAGGCTGTATGAGATTAAGGTTAGTGCGGTTAGGTTAGGTCAGTTTAGGTTAGGTTAGATCACTTTAGGTTAGGTTAGGTCAGTTTAGATTAGGTTAGATCACTTTAGGTTAGGTTAGGTTAGTTTAGGTTAGGTTAGATCACTTTAGGTTAGGTTAGGTTAGGTCAATTTAGGTTAGGTTTGGTTAGGTTAGGTTAGGTTAGGTTAGGTTAGGTCAGTTTAGGTTAGGTTTGTATAGGTTTGGTTAGGTTAGATTAGCATAGGTTAGGTTTGGTTAGGTTAGGTTAGGTTAGGTCAGGTTAATTCTGGTGAGATTAGGTTAGGTTTGGTTAGGTTTGGTCAGTTTAGGATAGGTTAGGTCTATTTAGGTTAGGTTAGATTTGGCTAGGTTTGGTTAGGTTAGGTCAGTTTAGGTTAAGTTTGTATAGGTTTGGTTAGGTTAGATCAGCATAGGTTAGGTTTGGTTAGGTTAGGTTAGGTCACTTTAGGTTAGATTAGGTTAGATTAGGTTAGGTTAGGGTAGGTTAGGTTTGGTTAGGTTTGTTAGCTCTGGTTAGATTAGGATAGGTTTGGTGCAGTTAGGTCAGGTTAGGGTAGGTTGGATTAGGTTAGGGTAGGTTATTATTAGCTTCGGTGAGATTAGGTCAAGTTAGGCAAGAAAAGGTGGCACAAGGTAAAGTTTGGTGTATAGAAATGGATGAGATAAGGTAAGGTTAGGTTAGGTTAGGTTAGGTTAGACAAGAAAAGGTGGCACTAGGTAAAGTTTGGTGTATTGGAATGGATGAGATAAGGTAAGGTTAGGTTAGGTTAGGTTAGGTTAAGTTAGGTTAGGCAAGAAAAGGTGGAACAAGGTAAAGTTTGGTGTATGGGAATGGATGAGATAAGGTTTGTTTAGGTGAGTTAATAGGAGATTCCCTTGTTGGTAAATTGGAAGGCTACCCATTCCTCCTAACTATGCCAGAAAATAAACGCCCTCAATGGTATTAATAGGGAATCTGTTTCTTGGTACAGTTTGGAGGAATTGGTAGCACTCAAATTCACCATCAAACTAATCTCCCCTTAAACGAAATAAATACTAGTGTAGTGAATTAAGCCGGATTAAAATAGGCTGAGTTACATAATGTTAGATATGATCAAGTCAGGTTGCATTAGGTTACTTTAAGCTAAAATAACTTACGATATTATATATTAAGGTATGTACGTCATTTTAAGGTAAAACTATATATATAAAATGACATATATTTAATGCCATGAAAATAAGTATATCATTATAGTTGTTGTTTATTGGTAAAGTTTTTCAAGAATTAGTAGCCTCCAATTCGCATACAAAAGCACATGACCTTAAGTTAGTAATAAAGAGGCCTTGTGCTGGGGGTGAAATGGAGGGCGACTGCATCCTTCAAACTCTGCTATGAAACACCCTTACCTGCAAAAGGTGGTAGTATTAATCTGTTTCCTGGCATAGTTAGGAGGAATCAGTAGCCCTCCAGTTTGCCGATTACAGGAGATCCACTTAAGGGGATGCGGAATAGGGGGACAGGCTTGGGGGGGGTTAGGGGGTGCGGGGGGGTTTGGGGGGTGCGGGAGTAGGGGGACAGGCTTGGGGGGGGGGTTAGGGGGGTGCGGGAATAGGGGACAGGCCTTCTACCCCCCCCAAGCCTGTCCCCCTATTCCCGCACCCCCCAAACCCCTCCCCTCCCCCCACCCAAGCCTGTCCCCTACTCCCGCACCCCCTTAAACATCAGCTGGCAACTCTGAATACTACCAAACAAATTTCTTGACTGACAAATACTAAGAAACAATAATATCCTTACATGTAAAGGTTCAAAACAGAAGCAACATATTCATACCCAAAAGATTACGTCTATGATCATAAATACGTTATTGGAAAAAAATTACTCATGAAAACCAGGTACGGAGGCCAAAGGTTAATTAAGCTAAGTTAGAGTTAGATTGGTCTGACATTTAGCCAACAAATATTAGACACAATAATATATTCTACTACAACAAATGCTACACTAATATTATGTAGAATATAATACAGTACAACTACTAGAAATAATACTTTACTAATACATTATCCTGAATTACGAAAACGTGGCTTGCCAACCATTAATTAACAGGAAAACAACAAAGACAACAAAAGTAATAACAACAAACAACAACAAATAACACAAGCAACAATAACGAAAAAAGCATTCAGTGAAAAGACATACCTTTGTAAATACTATTATAGTTATCGGTCAGAGTTGCAATGATTCACATTCCTCCTTAATAATAGAAAATAATGTCAATAATAAAAGATTAAGTATATTCCTTCCTGACCTTGATCTTGACCTGGATCCACCAAATATGTATTATGTGTTTTTTTTTTTTTTATATATAACACTTAAATTTCCTGTTAGGTTTGGTGGAATTTCTTTTATAAGCTATTGAGTTTCGTTTACCATTATACAATCAACAAACAAATAGGAAACAAGAGTAAAAACATAACTTCTGCAAAAACCATTTAACTAAGGGGAGATTTTCTTGTTGGTAAATTGGAAGGCTATGGTATACTGATTCCTCCTAACCATACCAGAAAACACACCCCCTCAATGGTACTGTATTTATGTGTTTCATGGCATAGTTTGGAGGAATCAGAGACCTTCCAATTCACCAACAAAAGAATCTCCCCTTAAGAAATCAACAACAGAGACGACATAATATAGACGACCTACATGTACCTTAGAGAAACTGCATCTTGGTTCAATTTACAGGAACCAGCAGGAGCCTCCAAGTTGCTGGCTGACAA
>JAWQEG010004088.1:20000-25194 GCA_033782935.1 Petrolisthes cinctipes
CTGTGAAATTCTGTTGACTGAGGTGATGATATAGAGTTTGGTGGTCTGTTAACAAGGCAAGACTATGAAGCTGTTTCTCTAGCCTCATATTGTCAGCTCAGAAGGTAATGTTACAAAGTACTGACACACTTCAAGGTCAAAATAACGTTACGTTGCTCACTCTACAACGTCACACTATAAGGTTACACTATTGTCACGCTGTTAAACACTCTAATTTCACTTCCAAGGTCACAATATAATGCCACGCTGTATGGTCAGGTTGTATAGTTACGCTGTATGGTCATACTGTCATGTCACACTGCAAGGAAAGTCAATTGAAACGTCACTTCCAAAATCATCTCACACAAATATGTCACACTTGAGTATCACACTATTAAGACACACTCCACCAAAAATCTCCCTCTATAACGTCACACCACACCATCCCTCACACAGTAACGTCACACTGAACGAAGCCACAACAACAGCAGCTATAAATTCTGGTTCCACCCCACCACGTGACCCGAGATTAAGGAGCAAAGTTAGCGTGGCTGTGTGTCAGGCTGCAGGCGGCGGTGAGGGTGGTGAAGGAGGAGAAGAGGAGACCTTAGTGGTGGAGGTGCAGGTGAAGGTGGTGGTGGTGAGAGGGGAAGGAGACAGATAATGATGGTGGTAATGCTGAGACAAAGAAGGGAAAGAGAGAGATAATGATGGTGGTGGTGGTGATGGTGGTGGTGGTGGTGGTGAGGGATTGGAAGGAAACAGATAATGATGGAGGTGGTGGTGAAGGAGACATGCATAAAATGATAATGATGGTGGTGGTAGTAGTGGTGGTGGTGGTAGTGGTGGTAGTAGTAGTAGTAAAGGAATCCTAGAAAACAGATAATGATGTTGATGGTAATGGTGGAGGTGAGAGAGGGGAAGGTAGGATACAAATGAAGGTATCAGTGGTGGTGGTGATGGTGATATTGGTGGTGGTGGTGGTGGTATTGGTGGTGATGATAGTGGTGGTGATGGTGATAGTGGTGATGGTGGTGGTGGTGATAGTAAAGGTACTGGTATTGGTGGTGGTGGTGGTGGTGTTAGTGGTGATGGTGTTGGTGGTGGTGATGCTAACAGGGGTAGTTGTTGTGTTGTAGGTGGTGATGGGGTTGGGGTGTGAGTATAGGAAGTTGTTGTAGTGGTGGGGGAGTAAGAGGAGAGGAGAGGAGAGGGGAGGGGGGTAAGGAGGTTTCAACAAGGCCCAGTCTCAAACTTTTGATGTGGCTTAGTAGGCTATTGATGAGCAGAGCAGGTGACAGGTTTTGTGTGTGTGTGTGTGTGTGTGTGTGTGTGTGTGTGTGTGTGTGTGTGTGTGTGTGTGTGTGTGTGTGTGTGTGTGTGTGTGTGTGTGTGTGTGTGTGTGTGTGTCGTATGCTTCATCAGAGTCCTGTTGCTAGTTTGTGTGTTCCATGTGTCCGTAGTTGTACAGTCGCGCCTAATAGTCCTGCAACACCTCTCAATGAAACTATCTCGGAAAATAAAATAAAGTACGAGAAACCTGAATCATATGGAAGTTTTGATCGCGACTGTAAATAAAGTACGGGAAACCTAATGTGGAGAAGTTTTGATCGCGACTGTAAATTATTTTGTCTTCATATATCGCATTAGAATTTTTTTATACATTGTCTTGTTTTGCATCTCTTTCTTGCGTAGTAAAAAATAAAAATAAAATATAAATAAAGTAAGAAACACACACATCTTGGTATAATGAAAAGTAAAAACACAAAACACCAAAGCAATCTGGTTAACTCTAGAGAAATTTTCCTTTATTCAACTTCTTTCCATGCTTTGAATTATGCTCCATCATAAAAGGCAATTGTGTCAAGGCATCTCAAAAAAGAAAGATGGGAATAATTTTGGTGGACCTCCCTAACTCATTTTATTACACCGGACGGGACACAAAGCGAGGACAGTTAAAGGGGGGATTCTCTTGATTGTCAATTGGAGGGTTAGCGAATCCTCCAAAGTATGACACAAACCAACAGATCCCCTATTAGTACCACTGAAGGCATTTGTCTTCTGGCATAGTTAGGAAGAATCAGTAGCCTTTCAAATTACCAAAAGAGAATCTACCCTTAAAACGAGGACTGTTAAAGGCTTGAGATAAACAACAGTAGGGCTGCCTGAACACACACACACACACACACACACACACACACACACACACACACACACACCTTTCACTTCCCACGTCTAGCAGTGAGTGGGCCAGGCAGGCAGGGAGACAGACAGTGGGTTGGAGTTAGGTGGAGTGTTGGTGCTAACTTTAACTCTTGTACAACACAATTATTATTTTTCACTGCGACATACGCAATCGTTCGGCGTTAATTCAGTCAAATTATGTAAGACGCAATCAGTTGTTTTTGGTGCAATGAAAATATGCTGTTTTATTTGGACATTTGGACGACAAAAATGTTTCGCGTCAACATGGGAGTCTTTTGTCGCCTACTTAGTGTATTTTAACCACATACTCTCACTAATACTTCACAACTTCACAACAACAACTTCACAACACATGAGCGAAATTTGTCCAATGAATGACCGATTTTTTTGGTCCATCTGTGTTAAAATATTTCGATCTTCAGAAATAACATTCAGTTAAAGTATGCTGCATGAATTTCGCTGGTAACAATTTATTAATGAAAATATCTGCTTAAAATTATCCCTTGGACTATACTATGCTTTAGTTGGTTGCATAAGATTCTTGCCCTCTCAGTCCTTACACATTTTATATTCACATTAAAAAATCCTGTATCTGATGAATAAAAGTGAGCCATTTGAGTTAATCATCTTTCTATTTGAAGAAGACTTTGACCCAAGCCGCTTCCTTTCAATTTTCCAGTTGCCCTTCCTTTCCTTCTATATCTTTCTTGCTTGCTGTTCATTCATTCTTCTTGCTACAGAGCCTCTTCAGTTCAATTTCATTATCATAGTGACATTTAATCGCATTACAGTCAGCAGACTTTGTCGTATCAGTTGAGTTATTATTGTTCTCGTCTAACTCTAGTTAAACTTTGACTATTACTTCAGCTTTTGTACAATTTTTGGAATATTCGATAGAGTATAAATTGACAGAGCATTCATTATCCTCTGGAACACACACACACACACACACACACACACACACACACACACACACACACACACACACACATACACACACACACACACACACACACACACACACACACACACACACAAATGGCTTCCCTCAGAGAAAAATGCTAATATCGTCAGCTGTTCGATTAATTACATAGAAATTTGTATGAACTCTTTTTCTGATTTTTTAGCCAAAGCAATAGGGATCAAGAGATTAGGTACTGAATGAGTGTTGGATTTTTGCTCTAGCCTAACCAACAACATCACAAAGGCAGTGTTAATTCCTTTCCGATTTCTTGATGCAGAAGTGATCGAGGGTTTAGGTAAGGTAGCTCACATCTGTTTTCTCCCTGGAGTGGTGGGGGGGGGGGGGACGCTGGGTGTGAAAAGAAATAAAACTAATCTAATACATAGGTGGTCTAATAAAGGTCTGTATCATCTCTGTTATCTCTGTTATCTCTGTTATGATGCTGACGTGAACGAGTGATTATTATTTCTTGTGACTGTTAGTTTTGTGGTTTACAGTCTGACAGAATTAACAAGCACGTTCCTTTCACGACACCAATATACAGTATTTTCAAACTTCACCATTATACATCTCATAACACTATTCACATGTTCCGTTCGCTGTGTCATACTGTATACTTACGATGGGTGGCACAAGTTTATAGAATGACTAACACAATGCTACTCTAGAAAAAAAACAACATATTATTGACGGCTTTTCGGTACTCATTCTTCAGGTTAACTAATCACCTGGGATGTACCAAGGTAGCTGATTGGTTAGTAATGAACATGTATTATCCAATCACTAAGTCTACTAAGATGAAGTACGGGGCCTAAAATTGTTTTCTAAATTGTGGAGGGTCTTCCATTTTCGGCAAAAGTGGTGTGGTACAAATTTTTCCAAACAACGCCACAAAACCTATATTTACACTCTTCTCTAACTGAGGTAGGCTGTTTCAAGCTCGCCCAGAACGGAGGAATCATGCAGCAGCTCTTTCTAATTCCCCTCCAACAGATTATCCTCTTAAATTACCCAGTCCCCTAAAATATTCAAGTATCACAGTGGTACGCAGAACGAGGTGAGGACCAAAATTACGCAGTCCCCTAAAACGTTCGAGTTTCAGAGCTCCAACCGGGACGAGGCGAGAACCAAAACTACATGTGCTGTCCCCTAAAACATTCGAGTATCATAGTGGTGTACCTGGAACGAGGCGGGGACCAACATTACATACACACACAGTCCCTTAAAACATTCGAGTATCAGAGTTCGAGCCGGGACGAGGCAGGGGACCAAAACAGCTCTTGGGTTGGTGGGTGCTTACAGGAGAGATTAAGAAGGAAATCTGGCTGCCGGACTCGTGGGCACGCTCGGCTCTTTGCACACTATGTTATGCTTAGAGTCGCTAACATAAATACATAGGACGTGTCTGTTGGCGTGAAGTGGAAAAATGTCCAGTGTATATTAAGGTTTATACTCATGGGAAGGAAATCCAATGCTCGTAACTTGTGCCTGTTTGGTCAGTGAGAGTGGGCGTGGAGGAATAGTAAAGGAGGAGGAGTGAGGCCTGGCAGTAGAGGTGGGGGTGGGGGGGTGGGGGGTGAGTGGAGAGGGTGGAGGGTATAGGTGTAAGGGAAAAGAGTGGTGGGAGTGAGGGTCGAAAGGGATGGTGCATGGGAGGAGTTTAGGAGGTCGTGGGAGGTACGAAGTATAGGGAGGGTTGAAGGAAAGAGCAAAGGAGGAGAGGGATAGAGGGTGGACACACACACACACACACACACACACACACTGTATATACAACACTGATCTACACAACACACGTACTGTATATCCTCAGTGAAGCCAACGCACATACACATATTCAAAGACAAATTGATACACACAGAAGTATATATACAAATATACATACTATACATTCACGACACATAAGTAAACATACAGGTATGTACATACATATTCATTAGTCTCTATCGCTATATACACACATACACACACAAATACAACTCTCTCTCTCTCTCTCTCTCTCTCCTCTCTCTCTCTCTCTCCTCTCTCTCTCTCTCTCTCTCTCTC